>QQBE01000019.1:374008-439014 GCA_011316235.1 Mycothermus thermophilus | reverse complement strand
TAAAAAAAAAAAAAATGCTCAGACGGGGAGAAAAGGAGTCAAAATAACCCGGGTACCTTGGTCAAAAAGTCATTACACCCCGCGCCCAACGCCTCATGGCGATCGCTCTGCAACGAGCTGGCCGTCAACGCCACGATAATCACCGGGCTCTTAAACAGCTCCGGATTGGCGAGCCGATCCTCCTCCGCGATCTCCCCGGGCTCCTTCTTCTCGTCCAACTCGGGCGGCGTCCCGTTCTGAATCCCGGGAGTCGTCAACACCCCAATCTGATTCACCCGCTCCAACCTCCGAATCTCCCTCGTCGCCTCCAACCCGCTCATGATCGGCAGCTGGATATCCATCAAGACGAGATGGAACCCGCCCTGCCGCCACTTGTTCACCGCCTCGCGCCCGTTGACGGCGGTTTGCCAGCGCACTTTGAGCCGCTTGAACCCGACTCTCTCTCTACCAGGAAAGAAAACATGCTCCTCACCCTCGCCCACCTCCGCGCCCGCTACGGCTCCGCCGAGCGCTACGTCGTCGAGCACCTCGGCCTGTCGGAGGACGTTGTGGCGCGGATCCGCCAGAACCTCATCGTTTCTGTTCAAGAGGATGTGTCCTCCCAACAAGAAGACAAGATGATGTCGTCAGTATTGCCGAATTGAGTCCCCCCCATCATTTTCATTCTAGGATAAATAGCGCAGGGCAGGGTTAGCTGATATCCAGGGCTGATTTGCGGGGTGAAGGGGAAAGGAGGATAGCATAGACGCGAAGATATGAGTAGAGACCAGTTGTCATTTTCTTCGATTCGAGACTTTACGGTGGCGGAGGGACGTTATTGGTAATCTGGATGCCATATATTCTATGCCTCGAGCAATGGCCGGCCGTATAGAATAGATACACGAAGCTCCACAATAGACTCGAGATTTGGCTTCACTGTTGTTATTTATTTGTACACCTCCAGGGCTTCCTTACGCCCTGGGACTGGACTTCTAAGCCTCAATCATACCAAACACCCTACACCATTCCACACCCTACACGCCAACACTGGTAGGAATCTTATGCTCTCCCCTCCTGCGATCCATAAACGGCACACCATACCGCCAGCCCACCGCGTGCCTCGACCTGCCCCCGCGTCCCACATCTTCCGAGTCAATATCCTCAATCCGGAACTCAAACCTCCCCGTATTCACCCGAATCCTCCTCTCCTCGGCCTTCTGCTCCTGCTTCTTCAGCTTGGCCGCCAGCGCCTGCTCGCTGGCCGCCGTCGCCTTGACGAACCGGTCGCGGGCGGTGCGGCGGTCGACGCCGTTGGCCAGGTCGCGCTCGTAGGCGATGAGCTCGGGGATGCGCATCTTCTCGTCGGGCGGCAGGATCTTTTCGCCAAACGCCTTCGCGGCGTCGGCGCGCGTGAACTGGCGGGATTCAGACACGGGCACGAAGAGTTGCTGCTGGGTGTAGCTGTGGACGGGGATGTCGTTGATGGGCTCGAAGGGGCGCTCCTGCGGGGTGAGGTTGTGCTGGGGCAGCATTTTGCGGAGGGCTTTGGCGAGAGGGGTGGCCATGGGTTTGTTCTGAGTTTGTTGTGGAGGTTGTTAGACGGCAGGTTGAGAGAAAAAAAAAATGGAAGGGTAGAAAAGAAAAAGGGGAAGAGATGGTCCGAATCTCAGCTCTAGCATGAAAGGTCTAACCACGGGTAGGTCTTCAAGACTAATCGAATACAGTTTTTCTCATCACAGAGACCATAATCACTTCGTTCTGAGAGAGAAAAAGAACTTACCTCCCGTTCCCACCTCTTCTCAATCTCCATCATCCTCACCACCGCCGCCACCCTCCTCACATCCACACTATACTCGGCCGACACCGCTTTCAGCGGCATCCCGCGCACCATGACCTGGTACCAGATCAAGTTCCTCGCCCGCTCCGACAGCACCGGCTCGCTGACAAAGTACGGGTTCTGCGGGAACGGCGCGACCGTCTTGTTGTGCGACTTGGGCACGACGTGCGTCAGATACGTCGGGCCTTGGGCCTCGCTGCCCTGCTCCCCCGGCGGGCGGCGGAGGTAGGGCCCGACCTTGTCAAGCCATTCCTTGAACTCGCGGCGGAGCTTGGTTTCGGCGCGGGAGGGGGTGGTGGAAAAGGCGCGGGCGGGATTTTTAAGGGGGCATCGTGGTAATGTTGATGAGGATGATGATGATGATGATGATGAAGGGGTGGGGTTGGCGGAGGAGGAAGAAGAGGGGGATGATGATGTTGGTCGGTGGAGGAGAGAAAAGGCCGCCGCAGAGGGGAGTGCCGGGCCCTGCTCGAGGGAATTGAGCAGTAGCTTGGGTTGGCTACCGCAGGAAGGTAACCGGGGAGGCATGGTTGTGGTGTGGTGTGGTGTGGTGGTGGTTGGGAGGTTTTTGAATTGGAGTTTTGGGGTCGGAAGCGGGAAGTTTCGATTTTTCTGAGGGCCCCACTTGGATGGAACCTCGTGGGAAGAACGGGGTCAGGGTTTACTTACTTACTTACTCAAGCTCAGATACTTATCGGGGTTAGGGTCTACTGATACTTACAGCTCTTCAGGAGGTTGCCATGCTAGGTCATTTGGAACACACCCACTCATGATGGAGGACACCTCAGTCAAGAACTGGAGGCTCCGCAACCAAATCCGTCTTGTCCAAAAAGTGTTTCCCCCAACGCCCACATCCCAATCCTCGCAAATCCAAACCCGAGTACTGTATTGTACAAGAACATTCCCCCGAGTTCCATCCAAGGAAACCAAAAACACATTCACCGACTCCCTATCCCACGTTCAAACCATAACCAACCTGACCCCATGATACACTCCGTACCACTTCGTATCCGACATCATGATTAGCATCCACCATCCCCATCATCACCCCCTTACCTTCAGAACCTCCCCAACCCTACTGGTCACCCGACGACGAGCTATTCATGGCTGCTGCCCGCGTCTTTTTCGCCTTGCCCCTCCTCCCCAGCAAATCATCGCCCCCGCCGGCGCCGGGCTGGGAGTACGACTTCCACTCGCGCCATCCCTCGTAGTCGATCAGGGCCTGCATACAGCCCCACTCCATGAGTTTGCGCTCCAGCCAGACGTACGTGACGGGCTATATATATCGTATCACATCAGTCAGCAAAACCTTGCCCAGAAGAACACAAAACAAGATTAAAAAAAAAAAAAATGCTAAGACGGGGAGAAAAGGAGTCAAAATAACCCGGGTACCTTGGTCAAAAAGTCATTACACCCCGCGCCCAACGCCTCATGGCGATCGCTCTGCAACGAGCTGGCCGTCAACGCCACGATAATCACCGGGCTCTTAAACAGCTCCGGATTGGCGAGCCGATCCTCCTCCGCGATCTCCCCGGGCTCCTTCTTCTCGTCCAACTCGGGCGGCGTCCCGTTCTGAATCCCGGGAGTCGTCAACACCCCAATCTGATTCACCCGCTCCAACCTCCGAATCTCCCTCGTCGCCTCCAACCCGCTCATGATCGGCAGCTGGATATCCATCAAGACGAGATGGAACCCGCCCTGCCGCCACTTGTTCACCGCCTCGCGCCCGTTGACGGCGGTTTGCCAGCGCACTTTGAGCCGCTTGACAAACGCCTCAAGCAGGCGCAGGTTGATGTCGTTGTCCTCGACGATGAGGACGTTGATGGGCGGAACGCCGCCGCTGAGCATGCCCGCCGGCAGGGGCGGTACTTCGGGCGGCGGCGGAGGAGGGGCCGCCGCTTTTTTCCTCGTCCGCCCCTGTCCGCGCGGGGAGGTGGTTCGAGCGACTGCCGAAACGTTGCTTGCCGGGTCGTGGTGGATCGGCGGCGTCTTGAGCGCGGGGGCGGGAAGAATCGCCGCCGCCGTCGGCGGCCCGCCGCCCACCGTTAACCCCGCCGCGGCGACCTGCTCGGACGAAGCGTTGGAGTGCGACCTCGCGCGCTGCAGCGGTCCGCCGTTGCCGCTGCCCGTGGCGACGATGCCGGGGTGGTTGGCGGTGGTGACGGCGTAGGTTGCGGTGTGCCCACTGGCGTTGACCACGTTGAGGATGGTCGGGGAAGAGGTGTGCTGCCGGCCGAGACGGGGCCGGTCCGGCCTGTCGCGGTACTGTCGTTGTTGTCGTCCCATGCTGCTGCTGCCGCCGCTGCCGGGAGAGGGGATTTGCGGCACCTGCCCCGTGTTGATGACGGAAATGGAATGCGCGGTGCCGGCGGACCCGCCCGCCAGGGTGACGGGGACCATGTGCGCTATGGCTCCCGGGCCGAAGTAATCCGTTCCCCCGTCCAGCGGGTGGTGGGGGTGGTAGTCTTCGTAGTGGACAACGTGCGGCGGGCCGTTGCGCGGGGAGGTGCGCGGGGTGAGACGGCGCTGGGGGATCTCGATAATAAGAGCCTCGTGGACGGATTGACCGCCGGGGTAGTATGCGTCGAGGGTGCGAGCCATGGGCTCCTCGGGGCCGAGGACGCGCTCGGTCTGTGTTGGTTCGCGGGGCACGATGCGTAATGCGAGATCCGGGGCGTCGAACTGGCGGCCGAGCGAGTTGGCAAACTTGCGCAGGATCAGCTCGCGCACGTCGTCGACCAGGTCCTCTTCGCTGACGATCACCATGGTGGGCGACCCGCCGGGCCGCTTGACCCAGACTTTGCGGGTCACCATGTTGGCGCTGATGGGCGGGAGGTGGTCGGCGGAGGCGGAGTCGACGTCATTCGTGTTCGAATCGCCCAGGAGGGTCTGGATCAGGGCGGTTTGGCGGTTGGAGAGAAGGCTCTGGCGGCGACGGAGTTGTGCTGGTCGGGAGGAGGGCGGCGCGGAGGTGGACGGCTGGAGTCCGGGGGTGGGCAGGCCAAAGTCGTCTCTGTCGGGGTCGGGGACTGCAAGTTTAGAGTCGCTGCTGGCTGTTTGGAGGGTGGAATTGCCACCGCGGCCGGTAGAGGTGTTATCGTCGGGGTGAGGAATTGAATTTTGGGTGTTGATGCTGGGAGTGGCGATACCGGCGGTGATGGTGGTGTCCTGGATATGGATGGTCTGGGTCTGGGCGGATTCGCTGCCACCAGTCACACCAGCCATGGTTGGAGGGGTAGTAGCCACGCCGCTTGCAGGGCTTGCAGGGCTTGCAGGGGGCTGATGGCCCTGTTGATCGGCGCCAAGTGGTGGGTCGTGTTGTTCTGAGCGAGAAGTGGCGGAAGCGGTGCGTCTTGGTCCCGGCGTGGTCTTGTCCGCTTCCGGCGTCGCTGTGTCTGTCCCTTCTTCTTCTCGTCTCGCTCTGTTGGTCAATAATGCAACAGAACCATCGCTCTTTGTGCTTGCGGTCTTGCACAGTTGAACCTGACTCGAAACCCGTGATTTTTCGGCGGTGCTTGTGCTGGTGCTGATGCTGATGCTGCTGTTGTCGCTGGAATGTCTCAGACCGCCCGCTGCGTCGGCGGATGGTGTCGGTGGTTGAGGAATGTGGCTGCCACGACGCTCAATGGCGGCCGAAGGCGACTCGGGAGCAGCCGTGGGCGTATCGGGCGTTTTGACGTTGCTGCCGCTGTTGTTGAGAGTCGGCGGCGTGGCTGACAACCTCCGGGTGAGTTTGGCCCGGAGCTTGGAGCGCAAGTCTCCCATGGTAGGAAATCCCCCGGGGACAGGAGAAGCTTTGGGAGACGCCGGGGGACCGTCGACGTTGGATGCTGATGCTGCCGCGGACGACATGACCTGGCAGATGCCGTCGTCCCTGTGACTCAGGGTTGGGGGATGGAGGACACCATACCTCGTCCAAGGGTGAAAAAGGGAAGATAGGTCAACAGTTATAGCTCGTTGTCTGGTCTCAGGGAGATCGATTTGATGTCGCCACCACAACTCGTTGCTAAGTTCACTAGACGACGACAGGGCCCCTGAGTTGGCTCGAACTTGTCTCCAGTGTCCCCGAGAGTAGATGCATGCATGGGCCGGGGTCCAGAACTGCTGGCTGGGTATACTGAGTACTTAGCTGGGTGTTGGCGTCCGATAAGAGGCCGCGAGACATGGGCGGCTTGGCTGCATCCCCCGCCCGCCGTTACGATCCTCCTCTGCCCTCAACACCAATCGGAGCTCTCGGCTCTCGGCTTTTGTTTGGATTCTTGCGCCATAGCGAGACGGGATTTCTGGAGTATGTGGTCCTTCATCTGATCTCTGGCTCTTGGGCTGCCTTGTGGAGCGGAGATTCCCGATCGTGGCGACGATTCATGTTGATCGCTGACAGGTGTTGGATTGCTGGGTTAACACGACAGAGGATGGGACGGCCGGGTTTAGCCGATCTCTGGGCTGGGATTTGCTAATACTACTGTATAGAGGAAGTATGTACATACCTACTTATATACTTATGCTGACATGTGGATGAGTTCCAGGTTGATCGGGTGAGGGTAACTCGGCTAAGGTAGGTAAATACTCTGACTCTTACTTGGATGAGCTTGTCAATCCATCAAACCAACTGGAACTTCTTGTGTCCGTTTGTCATGCCCGCGGGCATGGAGGTGCAGGGTCCCGTTCGGAGAGTGGGTTCCACAGCTCCAGAGCTCCATCAGAGCTCTCTTGGTCAACCACAGGCCAGCTACTGTCGGTGGTTGGACCTCGAAACATCAACTTCTCGAGATGCATCGATTTGCTCAATTCTAGAACCATCATCATATTCTTGTCGATTTGGTACAGACATGCACCGAATAGCGGAGATGGAGGTTGGTGGTTATTGTCAATGGAACTCGCTGAGCGATGGGGTCCCCGT
Organism: Mycothermus thermophilus; assembly: GCA_011316235.1. Classification (NCBI taxonomy): domain Eukaryota; kingdom Fungi; phylum Ascomycota; class Sordariomycetes; order Sordariales; family Chaetomiaceae; genus Mycothermus; species Mycothermus thermophilus. The sequence continues at coordinate 432,298 of QQBE01000019.1, read as the reverse complement.
CGTGTAAGTGAGTCGAATCCCAATTGGGAAATTCATGTGGTTGAAGCTGTTGCTTTTGGTTTTTTGGCTTTGAGAGATGAATTCCTTGCAACCTGAACTTCTCGTGGCCTCTTAGGCAGTCGACTCTCTCAATGGAAACCTGAGCGTTTAGGAATTCAAGAATTTGTTGGTGTCTGTTTCTTTCCCTCCAGGTCGACTCGACCTCTTATCCTCTCTCCTCTCTCCTCTCGCTTCATCCACCGACCTACTTGGAAGTCTCCCACCTCACGACAACGGGAAATCGTTTCTATCTGCAACTTCCCGTCGTCTTCCCTTCTGTCAAGAAGCAATCCTGGAAGTCTCGGTCGTCCTCTCCTGACTGTTTGTTTGATCGGGACTACAAGGACCGTTTGTTTACTAGGTTCCATTTATGTACCTTAATACTGCGAACCTCCCACGACCCACAATGGTCCCCAACCTTAACCACAATGCGGCCCCCTCCTCGGCAAAGGGAGAAGAAAACCACGACCCTTTTGTTGACTTGAGAGAAAACAAAAGGCAGCGCCTTTCAGCAGACCAGGCGCTTGCCATCAGCAGAGCCGACCCCCCCGCGTCCACTGAAGGTGCCCTCGTCAGTCTCAACTCGACCTGGCCAGCCCTGCTCCCCGCCAACACAACCACCGCTCCCGAAGCAGCCATCGGTTTTGGTGCGAGCGCCATCCCCACCTCTTCATCGACCAACGTTTTTAACAAACGCCCTGCCACCGACCCGACGTCCACCATGGCTCCAGGGTTTGGTGCCTCCAAGAATGTCAAGACCCTCTGCGACGGCCTGACCAGCCTGAACATCACGGCCGCCAAAAACCGTCCCATGAAGTCCATCGGCAACTGGCGCGCCGTCACCTACCATCACCCCGCCGACCCCGTCCTCCGCGAGCACCTGGGTCTCTTGACGCCCACCTCTCACCTCGACGAACTCAACGAGATCAGCACCACGCCCATCTTCACAGAGCCCGTCCGCAGGTACGCCCTCTCGCTGGCCGGCGCCAAAGCGTCTCCCTTCAAACAGTACGGCCTGCTCGCCGGACATCTCTCGGAACGCGGCGGCGGCGGCGGCGGCGATGATGCCACCGAGGATCGGCGCATCTTTTGGAACATTTCAGCTCCGTCCAGCTTCTTCATCTGTGGCAGCCAGGGCTCCGGGAAAAGCCACACCCTGTCGTGTCTGCTGGAGAATGCCCTGTTGCCGTGCAAGGCGAACCAGCTTCCCCGCCCTCTGACGGGCATTGTGTTTCATTATGACACCTTCATCTCGGACTCTGGAGGCGCGCCTTGCGAAGCTGCCTGGCTTTCGTCCAACCCCAAGATCCACGTTCGGGTCCTCTGTGCCCCGACCAACAGCCAGACCATCCGGGTTCGTCTTCTTCTTCTTCTTGACCATCTATCACCTCCCCTTTCTCCCTCCCTCCCTCACTAACATTCTTTCCTCTCCAGCAAATCTACAAGCGCTTCCCCAACATCACAGTCGAAGAGCTGCGCCTCAACGAGAGCGACCTCAACACCAAGCGCATGCTCGATCTCATGGCCGTCTCAACCGGCGGCAACCTGCCGCTCTACCTCCACGTCGTCCAGCGCATCCTGCGCGACCTGCGCATCGAGCAGCAGCGCACGGGGTCGCGCTTCAACTACACCGCCTTCAAGAAGATGCTGCACGCCGAGAACCTGACCGAGATGCAGCTCGCCCCGCTCAAGCAGCGTCTCGAGACGCTCGAGTCGTTCATGGTCGAGGCCCAGGCGAAGGCGTTCGACATGTTCAAGCTCGTTCCCGGCCAACAACCACCTCAGCAACCGCCCAAGCAGCAACAGCAACCCCACCAATCTAAACAAGGCACCTCCTGGACGCCCAAAAACGGCCAGCTCACCATCGTCGACCTCTCCTGCCCCTGCGTCACGCCCGAAATGGCCTGCTCCCTGTTCAACATCTGCCTCAGCCTCTTCCTGGAACAGGATTCGTCCTCGGCGGGGCGCGTCGTCGCGCTAGATGAAGCGCACAAGTACATGACTGAGTCACAAGAGTGCATGGCGCTCACCGAGTCGTTGCTTGCGACCATCCGGCTGCAGCGGCACCTTGGTGCCAGGGTGATTATCTCGACCCAGGAGCCGACCATCAGTCCCAAGTTGTTGGACCTGTGCAGCGTGACGATCGTGCACAGGTTTACCTCGCCGGATTGGTTGCTGGCGCTGAAGAGGCATTTGGCCGGGGTGTCGCGGGGGAGTAAGATGTTGGAGAAGGCCAAGTTGTTGGCCAGCAATGGGGTCAACAACGGTGACGCGGGAGAGGAGGAGGAGGATGGAGAGTTGGAAGGAGCCGATGGGTTGGCCCTGGGCAGCAGCGCCGACCCGGCGATGGAGCTTTTTTCGAGGATTGTTGAGCTGAAAGTGGGCGAGGCGCTGATGTTTGCGCCCAGCGCGATTGTGGCGGTTAGGAAGGGCGCTGCTGCTACCACCGCCGCGGCTGGTGGTAATAGTGCCGGGGCTGTGAATGGGGGAACAACGACGACGGGTACTATTGCCGGTGGGGGTAAGGAGGATGTCAAGAGGTTGGGACATGGGGTGTTGAAGGTCAGGATACGGAACCGGGTTACCGCGGATGGCGGGAGGAGTGTGATGGCTCTTTAGGCTGGCTCTCTCCTGGGCATTCGCTTCGGTTTTTGTGTGATATGAAATCCCGTCTAGGGAGGGGTTTGGATGGGAGATGTGAAGCGGTGTTGATGGCCGGATGGCCGGATGGATGGATGGGTGGATGGATGGATGTGGGTGTTTTCGGGACTGTATTAAGGAAGCCGTTTGGTTTCCTGTGTTGGATTAAGCACGGTGTACTTTTCTTGCTGTGATACCGCGGGCATGGGGAATAGGTACAGGAATGGATGGCTGGATGGGTTGGCTGGCATTAGTAAACATATGCACAGTCCATACATGGAGTTGGGCTGGGTTCGGAGGAAAAGGGCACGGAGCTTTGTTGGAGTCTATGGAGTTGTCAGGTATTTTTGTTGTTGGAGTACACGGGGCGGTTCGGCATGGAACAGTTATGATACCTCTAGGTGCCTAATCTCGATAATGACACCGTCCAGAGGTTGGGGACGTACTTATGTATTTGGTAGTGTAGCCTCTTCCTATGTGTGGTATTTATGTACCTCAGGTATGTACTATGATGGTGACTTGGGGATGAAAATGGGAGTGTTGTTACCCCTGAATGCTGTCCGGGTGTTGATCTTTTGGTGGTTTCCAGGGCTACAAACCCGTTGTTCAGTGGGTGGCGTTTGGGGGTTTCAGTGGGTCGTGAGTGACATTTCGCAGCGCCAGAATTTTACTCAGTACCTGAAGTCAGGCAGAGAGAGGTCAAGATTTGCCGTCCCGGATGAATTTCACCTCAAGAAAGGGGTCGAACCATCATCACCATCATCTGTCATCATCATCAGCCGCTCCGTCCACAATCAACAAACTCCAAAATCCTTACACAGTACATACATCAGCACCCCAAGCCGGGCGGCTTTCTTCAAGAAACATTCAACTTCTACACTGAAACCCAGAAACTCTCTCACTCGGTACACACCAACCGAAGTACAGTACGGACGGAGTTCTTTTTTACAAGAAATGGCACCCCGCTTCGACTCGCCGTCCCCAGCACCCGAAACAACAGCACCCCCCAACATGGACTTGGACTCGGACTCGGACTCTATCTTCTCCCGGCCGCGACCACGACCGCCCCGGTCGCCCGAGCACGAGGCGCGCATCCGGATTCAGAACCGGCGGCGTGCTTGGTTGGAACGGAATCCGTGGTATTTTGAGAATGCGGAGCATGAGCTTGCTGGTAGGTTTACCGCTCTTACTCTTTTGCTCTTCTTCCTTTTCTTTTCTTTTTTTCCCTTGTTGAGTGTGGTAGGTTTGAGGTTGCCGGGTGTGTTCGGCATGGATTACGGCTTGATAATGGGAGAGGGATGGGAAAATGACGTGAGGTGAGGTGAGGGTAGTGATGACGGTTGGGGTGTGGTCGTAAGTGGCGACTTCATTCTACCATGGAAAGCCATCATGAAACTTAAACTTCTTCAGCTACCTTCGCCTCCGCTGGGTGATAGAGAGTGAAAGACAGACAGACAGGCAGAGAGGTTGCACAAAGACCTATTTCCTTCTATCGTCCTGTCGTCCGGCCAATTTTACCATGAGAGAGACTGAGTTCTAACCGCCTGAACCATAAACCACAGACCCCCTCCTCTACGACCACCTCATCCGCCGCTTCCAAACCCCAGCAGAACGCGAAGCCGAGGGCCGCGCCAAGGGCTATGCACGCGTGCTCGAGGGATCGCTGCTGCGGGGGGAAGAGCGGTTGGCGCGGTTAAGAGAGGAGTATGAGGCCCGACAGAGGCGGAGGGAGCGGCGGCGGGAGCAGGGGGAGGGTGGTGTTTTTGACGATGATGATGATGATGATGACGAGTATGATGATGGGGAGGAAGAGGAGGAAGAGAGGGAAGAGGGGCAAGAGGTGAATGGACGGAGGAGAGTCCGGTTCGCCAACCCCGCCCAACAGCCCGACGCAGCAACATCCTCGTCAACATCACTACCACCACCACCACCACCACCACCAGGACATCCACCGCCACCACCAACATCATTATCATCCGGACCAGCAAACGGCCATGGAAACCTCCCGATGGACAACGACGAACTGACCACCGCAGGACCAAACGCCACATTCACCCGCCTCGCCGCCTCCCTGGCTCCTCCCCCGCGCACTCGCGCCGAGGGCAAACGCCAGTGGGAAGCCTTCCTCCGCGACCGCTTCATCCGCGGCGAGGACGAGGATTTTGATTACGCGGGGCTGGTGGACAATAACGACGAGTATGATGTGCTTGCGAGGCAGGACGAAGAGGAGAGGTGGTTTGACGAGGAGGAGGCGGCGTGGGCGGAGGAGGAGGATTCGGAGGAGGATTCTGATGATGATGATGATGATGATGATGATGATGGTAGTGGTGGTGGTGGTGGTGAGCAGGAGGGTAAGAAGAGGAAAAAGAGGGAGAGGGTGTTGCTTGGCGAGACGGGAGTGCAGGATTTTTGATGATGATAATGATAGGGGAATGGGGTTGTCCAGGAGAGTGGGCTGAAGCGTTGAGGACCATGGTCTGGCTCGCAGCTTGTGGTTGGCGATGTGTCAGGCAGAATGTAAAGGCCACTTGTGACGATGTATATGTACCTTTATTTAACAACTTTTGCTTCCTGAATGTCTCTGTACACAAGCTGTGTCGGTGCTATGAACGATAATATCAACACGCACATATGTACCTTTGGCCATCATCATCACCATCCCTCCCAACAAACGCCCCCTTCTCCCCTTTTATTTTCCACTCATACTCCGTCCCTGCCCCCCCTTTTTTAATTGAACAGACATCCCAACCCTCACTGCAAAACACTCTCCTTATAATACTGCTCCAACAACTCCAAATCATTCCTATGTATCCTCCCAATCTTCGCCACCGGCAGGTGGTCTTCCACCGTATAAATCCTCCCGCAATCCAACCGCGCCGTCGGCGCGATGAACTGCCGCGGGTCCTCAATGATCACGGCCAGCGGTTCCCGCGTGATATTTTCTGTGGGCGACGGGCGCGCGGGCTGAATAGCTGCGTTGAACAGCACCACGTAGTCCGAGGGGCGCACGACGCCGTTGGCCGCGTTGTGAGCGGCGGCGGCCGCCGAGGCGGCGGCTGTCGTGATGCTGAAGCAGAGCGAGTAGTGCGGCCGTCGTTTGACCACGACGAACCACCGGAAGCGGGCCTGGGGTTTGGTGCCGTGGAAGGCGGGGCATTGGGTTGTCCAGGTCGGTGGTTGTTGTTGTTGTTGTTGTTGCTGTTGGGGTTGGGTGCTGCTGGTTCCGGTTCCAGTTCCGGAGGTTGAAGGGGAGTTGTTGTTGTTGTTGTTGTTGTTGTTGGCCATGGGGGAGGGCTCGAACCAGATGGTTTTGAAGATGCGGCCGGGGGTGAAGAAGCGTTTGGGTTTGGCGACGATTTGGAATTCTGGGGCAGGAGAAGTAAGAGGTGGTGTTGATATTTGGGTGCGGTCAGATTGGGAAACTCACCATCTCCGAGAGGCTCCTCCCATGAATAGCCCTGACCTGTAGATGCCGATGCCCCCTTGGAATCGCTGGCTGCGGTCTTGGGCTGGTTCTCCCCTGCAGCGGAAGAAGCCTCGATCTTCAATTCTTTGGTAGACGCAGCCCTGTGATACTCGGTATACAACTGCTTCACGCCGTCTATGGCATGTTAGCATCAAGTATGTGGATGTGACTTCCATCGGAGACACTGTTGACCTACCCTTCCCGATACGAACGTAGTCTTGTTCCTCATCATCCCAGGTCCACGGGTCGCCGTACTCCTTTGTCGGGGGCGGGTGTTGGTCATGGGGGGCTTGTTGTTGGGAATGTTGTTGCTGGGAAGGAGGTATCTTTGGTGGAGGAGGCTCGGGAGGGATAGGCTGGTTGTTGAAATCGACCTTCGCAGGATACGGCCCGCGCACGATGCTCCCGTCGGGGGCAAAGGGGATGATAGTGGTGTAATGCATGGCCGGTCTGCTGGCCTGGGTCGCCGGGACAATGCCGAATTAGTGCGCACCTAGTCGTGACGGGGAGAATAAGCTGTGTATAAGTGTGTGAAGACCTTAGAGTGATCACAGCAGTCTCTTGTCCGAGTCGTGGGGAGGTATATTTTCTATTTTGAGACCAACGAAGGCGGCCACCCCACGCCCATGGAGGTGGGAGCCAATCGGCGCCGAAGCAGTGACGGTTACCAGCGATCGAGTAGGTCCTATGAGCGAACAGTCGACGGCACTCAGAGCGGGCGGATGGCGGCTAATCGCTCAGGCTCGGACTCGAGTGTGGTTTGTTTTCATGGACAACCCGTCGAGCGGATTCAGGGAGAGATGGTTTTGAACACGGCCGCATCCGCTTAGAATCGGCCGAATATCAACTAGATAATGAGTTGAGACTTTCATTTGAGCCACCCGGCCCCATCGTGACAGGCCCAGAGAAATGGAGCTCAGCTGTCCCTGGGAGTCGAATGGAAGAAGGTTGAAGAAGTTAGAAAGATGACGTTCTGGGTTTCCAGTTATTACTGAAGAGGAGGTCGTCCGTTAAAACCCAACTGGCATGGCCAAGGCCGAAACCGCAAGACGACAAGGCGACCAGGTGATGTTCTGCCTCGCCGGAACGCATGGCGCCGAATCGGGAGCCGCGAACCACCGGGGCAAGGCAGACATGCGGTGCCAGCGGTGCCAGCGGAGGTCATGTCACTCAGGCAAAGGTGGGAGAGGTGGCGGAGCAAGCACCGTGCAAGTCCAGGGGTTGGTGGGGGTGGTTTCTTGAGTTGTGAGTAATACTCAGTACAGAACAGAACAACGATGATGAGATGGTTGAAGAATGTGAGGCAGCAATGCTCTGGCATTTCCAATCTTAATCATTGAAGTCTGAGCTATAATTAAACCTGGGATATTGCCTGTATCAATCCGGTCTTCCGGCATCGCGCACTGTTCCGAGCTGTCTGTGTAGAGTAAGTTGTGCCAAGGAGAGGGGCCGAGAAGCCGGCCTGGCGGCTCCTTAGCCAGCTGACCTCTGACCTCTGACCTCATCAACCCCGTTCTCAGCTTCTTTAGACTTTACATAACACCCTGCACGGAACTGATCACTTTGCTGTGGCCTCCATGCTCCATGTGGTCTTTGCCAACTCGGTGCTCATAAGGTCTCGAAGGAAATGGGTCAAAAGGAGGAGGACCATGAAGTTACATCTCAGTGTCTCTCTGTATGTACATACATACATAGATACAGTACAGTACCTCAAACTATGTCACAATCTCAGGGGCCTACTGGTGACCAACTTTGGGTTAACACGTCCATAACTTCGGAGCTGCCCCTCACCCCCGGCGAGCTGTTATGCCTCATCAGCTCTGCATGGATACTCTCCGAGGGGTCCAGTCAAACCAGGTCCGAACACTGAGACCATCACAACACCACCGCCACCAATCCCAGCATCCAATTGTCGGCCAAGGTCCTCAATGGAGCTCACACGGAAGGACTGGACACAAAGAACACTAGACCACCCCGCAGTTGAACATGCACGGTTGCGGCGTTGCCTTTTCGGTTCCTAGATGCAGCAGCAAGTGAGCCTCACTTATACCACCACGTATATCCAATAGGTACTGTACATCCTCCCACCTCGTTCCCCGAGATAGTCCTAGCCGCGAGGACGAAGGATACATCCATCCACCTGACCCCCACCCAGAGCCCAGTTCCCCGGATTTCTGACGACAGCATGACTGGCCGAAGCTAGCTTAGTCAAGAACTGTTTCCGAGCGGGGAGGCTGAGCATCGGAGCGTTTAGTTTACTTGCAGCTTCGCTTACGCGCTTGCGTGCAGGTGCAGCAGAGAAGGCTTGTGTGAAGTTTTGAGCGGGTTTGCTGGTTGTGGCAGACCGAAGAACTTCGGAAGCGTTTCCTGGCCAGTTCTGTTGTGATTATCTTAGGTTTGCTTGCTTGCTTGCTTGCTTGCCGGCCGGCTGGCGCTTCTTGATTAAAGAGGCCGTAGGCGCCGTAAAGTATGATGGAATGGGAGAGTTTGCCAGCCTTTCTAGGATCTGTCTCTGTGGATGACGGGATGGATGAGAGCCTCGTAGGCACATCGGGATGTTGTCGAGCCTTGTCTCACAAAAAGGCATCTCTCTCAGATATCTTGACCTAGCTAGGTACCTGACTCGGCCCGAGACGAGGCGAGGCTACCTGCCCTTTCACCCTTTGCGCTTCCGTATCTCTTACCATCAAGCAAACAAGCAAAAAGACGCTTCCAAGTGTCCCATAACATCCAAGCATGTACATAGCTCGCGCCGGAGAGTTCCGCAAGCACCATTGACCAACAGCGACACGTAGAATGAGGCTCGGAGTCTCTTCGGCCATCTCAGACCAGGATAGGGCCTCACATGCTCTGATCGACCCAATTGAACAAGCCAGTTTCCTGCCAAAGGCAGGCAATCCATGCCCGAGCGCTGGACCCGAGCTTCGACCGAGTACGTATGGGTGAAGTAAGAGCCAGTGTCGTGTCACTGTCTGGATGGCTGCCCTATTTCAACTGGATCTGCTCACCGTCCCAAGTCTAGTTCTGGGACTTGGGACCTATGACCTCGAGGACCTGACCTAACCCGTTGACGAACACCATTGGGCGATTCAGTAGAGCCATTGGGCCATTCAGGTCGGTCATTGGGACTCCAACGTCATAGGTGACCGAGTTTCTAGGCAGCTTGTTCGCGATAATCCTGGCCGGTTGCCTGGGCGATGTCTGATAATGCAAGCGGCTCACCGAGTTTCGAGAAATTGCCTCAGATCGATCACTTCGATGTTGGTGACAGACTATGGGTGATCATTCATCCGCATGGGGCGGACCAAGGGGATGCTTCTTCCCTTGAATGGCCGTGAGACCTTCGTCGAGGAATGATGGAGAGCCAATCGTGCGAGATCTATCTCTTCTCCAGGCAATGTCCATCAAAAGCGAGGCTGTCATGACAGCATCAAGCACGCCCGAGGACTTGTGGCCAGTGATTCACAACCAACACAGCGCAACACCAAACGGAGGTCGAATTGGATCTAGCATTAGTGTACGTTAGTTAGGTAGGTATGCTTGAAACCTGGCAGATAGATACCCAGTCCCCCATCCATAAGACCCAAGCTGAACCCCATCATCCCATCCCAAAACCAAGACTTGTAGATAGAGGTCCGTCGCGAAGTGTCCATACTCGTACAAGCTCACCGAGAAAACCCATCATTCTCATCCACGCAAACCCCCCCCAACCCTGCTTCACCCCGAACCAGTCACCTACTCCCCCCATGGCATCTACCTCTGCTGATTTCCCCCAGGCTGATCCCCCGGCATCTCCTGCGCCTCCTTCATCCCCGGCATTTCCTGCATGCCGGGTGGTGGCGGCTGGTACTGCTGTTGCTGCGGCGGCGGCGTGGCGGTATAACCACCAGCGGCCGGAGCAGCATACCCACCACCCACAGCCTGTCCCTGGGGAGGAGCGAACTGCTGTTGGGGCTGAGCGTACTGTTGTTGTGGCTGGTAATAAACAACCTGCGGTTGCTGCGGCTGCTGCTGCTGCGGAACGGCGTAGTAATACTGCTGCTGTGGTTGCTGCGGGAGATTCCACGCGTTGGCTTGCACGGCGTACGGGACCTGCGGTTGTTGCGCCTGAGGCTGAGGCTGGATCTGACTCCGCGGCCTGCCCTCGTCGGCTTCGACGATGGTAGTCGGATAACCTGGCGGAAGGTTGGGCCCGGGGCTGACGGCGCCGGCGCTCGAAATGGACGACTGCCGCGGGTTGTAGTAGGCGCTGCTATGCGGGTCGGAGCTCAGAGAGCTGACCACGCCGGTGGAGGTGCCGGTGTGTTGCGCCGCCAGAGGCTGCTGGGTGCTGCTGGATATGACGCTGTTGCGGTCGCCTTGCCAGTTGGCGGCGTTGACGGGATACAAGCCGCTGCCGGCGGGTTGTTGTTGCTGAGTCATCTGGGGAACGGGCTGGGGTTGGTTTTGGCCGGCGGGAACGGCGGGCTGCTGGGTGCTGGAGGCGGGGGAGCCCTTGGCGTTGCTGTCGGCGGCGTTCTTCTTGCGACGGCGCCACCAGATGGCGAAGCCAATGGCTACAATGGCGATGACGGCGACGCCGGCACCGGCAGCAATACCTGCAATGGCGGCTGTGGAGAGGCCGCCGCCGCTCTTGTCCTCGACGGGATAGTGCATGGCGAAGATGACGTTGACGACGGCCGAAGTGGGTTTGTCCACCTCGCCGTCCTTTTCGACGGTTAGTCTCGGCGGCTTGACGGTGCGTGCGGCAGAGCTCCAGCATTGCTTGACGCCACCAAGATCGCGGGTGAAAGGAAAGTAGCCCCTGTTGGAGTGTTAGATGGCTGGAGTTTGGGAGAAGCAAGAGAGCGGTTGAGACTTACTTGGGACAGCAGCCTCCCGAGATGGAGTAGTAATCGTCGGCACACTTCTTGAGAACCAGGTCGTCCTGGTTGGCGGGCTCTGGGAAGTTGAAGCCAAGCGCTTTTCCATCAGCGGTCGGGGCCGCCAGACCACCCGTCTTGACATCCCAGGGGCAGCACTCGGGCTTGTCTCTGATGCAGCCCTGGTAGCCGGCGAAGTACATGGTAGAGCCGGCATCAACCAGGGTGAAGCCGGTGCTCGCGCAGTCGCCCTGGAGCAAATCGCCATGGCCGTTGAAGTCGGCCTTGCCATCGTACGCCGGGATGGGCAGGGCGGTCGTGACAGTCACCACGTTGACGGTTCTGTGCAATCGTCAGTTATCATCTCTTCTACCAGAAGAGCACCCCTTTGCGGGTGATCAAGTGACTTACGCGAAATCCAGGTTCACGACGGTTCTGGAGGTTTCGTCAGCAAACGTTGTTTGAGCGCCCATGCCACGCGGAATGAACTTACGGGACAGGCATTTGTCCACTCTCAAGGTAGTCCTTGGGCGGATCACCACCGCAGGCATATCGGTAGTAGGATGTTATGAACTGATCAGGCTCTTCGAAGAGGGTCTCGTCAGGACATGCTCCAACTCGATCGTTCTTTCACAGTCACAAGGCGAAGGCCTACCAGAACCTCCGAGCAAAGCGCTGGAGCAGGATTTTGGCATCATGTTCATGTAACACTGGAGATAATCGGCTCCGTGGTTGCAGGCGCAGCTCATGGCCTCGGATATGAGCTTGCTGTAGTTGGTATCGAAGTAGTCGATCTCATAGGCGCAGGAAGCGATTACTCCCTCGCACACTTGAAAATTTGAGTGCTATAGATGGCGAACTCTGGTAAACTTTGGTCGCGCGAGACGATCACAACGAGGCATACATACTAGAGCACAGCTGTAGTACTCACTGCCACCACCATAACCGCCAAGGTAGCTACTGTACAAATCCTCCAACTGACGGGGCCGGAGCTCGCCTTGGAAACCGCCCATACCGAGCAACTGAGCGACGGCTACCGGCGGTGTCGGAACCGGCGTTGGCGTCAGCGTCGGCACGGTTGCCGGCGCTGTCGACGTTGCGGGAATCATGGCGGCGGTTGAAGGAGGGTTCTCGCCCCAACACGGCAGTCTTGTTGTTGTTGTCGTCGTCGGTCGAGGAGGAGGGGGAAATCAACACGACACACAAGAACTGGGGGCCCGTGTGGTTTTGACCGCGTCTTCCCCAGCCCAGAGGGCTCAGCCTCGTGGCTTTCGGTTTGATGGCGCGCCCCATGCGCCCAACCGATCTCCCATGCTCATGATGTGGACAACCCCTGAGGTCGGCTTCCAAAGAGGTGATAGCAGGAGATGGTATGGCCTGTAAAGAGCCAATGATCAGCGGCTTCCGGCAAACGACCCTGCGCCGTGGCGTTGAGGGGCCGTGCTGATAGGACGCCGGGCTGCAAGCTGCTCAGCCGCTTCTTGGCACGCAGCCATCATGCCCAAGCCGATGGGCCTTGACCCGTGGAGGTGATGCGCCAGAGAGACGAAAAATCGGAGAGGATCTGGGTTGTTGTGGCTGAAGCGGAACACTCCGTCGAGTCATGATTGTGGCTGTTGTGGTGTTGAGGAGGATTGGCTGATGTTACGGGCTGGAAGACGGCGGAGCCCCTGAGCAGATGTTGACTGTTCTATCAGTCAAGTCAGTCAGTTGGCTGACAAACATTACAGAGAGGATGAAGAAAGAACCGAGTATCGGTTCATGATCTGGCCAACGTATGAACAGTCTGTCCACACATAAGTACCGTTGCCTGTCGCGGAGATCGTGGTGACAGTTTTATGGAAAAGGAGGACGAAGAAGAGGTTCCAATTCTGGTAAATAGACCTGATGTGCTGCAAGAAACGCACCACCGGGTACCCAGTCTCTTTCCCTGTTGACCGTAAGTACGGAGTATACGGAGCGCAGAGAAGGAGTCGACAAACACCCATAGATTGCCTAAGGTAAGTCCTGACCAGCAAGAGAGTGTACTTAAAGGTATAACCAAGGAAAAACAACTCACCATCATCAACTCAGACCACATTCAACAGCCATCCTCTTTGAGTGAGAGTTGAATGTCCCGGATCCCCCTTCGGCTCAACGCGGCTCCATCTTGTCCAAGCATCACTAAGCATCACCCCACAGCCATTCCCAGCATCACCCCAGAACCCCGCCATCTCAAACACCTTCTTCCTCCACTTCGTCAACGTCTCAACGTGGAGACGTCGTCATGCTTGTCCAGTTCTTCAAAACCCCGCGTGAACATCCATCCATCTATCCATCCATCATCAGGGCAATCCGTAAAGTAGCACGCGATTTTGTTGAGCCAACGTGATGTGAAAGATGTCAAGTCTCGCCCGTCTCGCTTCCCGTGTAAATAGTAAAAATAACGGCTCATCAGGGGCGGCTCAACAATATGCACAGGGCAACACCCGGCTTGGATCTTCTTTTCCCTCTTCAATATCCCCGGCAGCAGAAACAGCCTAGGTAGTAGAAGCGAAACGAAACCAACAGCAGCCCACCATCACCATCTGCTAAGCATGTCGTCGTCGTCGTCGTTTTTGTCACGAGCCCGCGCGCCGCGCCGCTCGGCAGCGTCGCCCGCAGATCCGCCAAGACCTGGCGCCGGATCGCTGGCCAGACGGTTAAATGGGGATAAATAGAGAAAATGGGACCAGAACCCCTCCATCGTTAGCCGCAACGGCAGACGTCCACATGGAGTGAGGGGCCAAGATGGGGGATTGGAGATACATTGCCCCGCGATTCCAGCACGCCGGGCCGTCCCCATCCCCGAGCTCCAAACCGGGCCGGAACTCCTAGACCGGGTGACTGAGTGTGAGAGAAGAGTCTCACGAGCGGGTATATATATAGGTAACTAGGTAGACCACCCGGTTCTTTCGGTTGTCAACGAGTAACGTCTTCTCTCTCTCTTTCCCTCGGACATCACAATCCCGAAGTGATCTGTTGACATCCCCTATCATCGCCTACCACCAACACTACTAGTAGTAGACAGACAGACAGACAGACACAAACAACCACCACCACCACCATCATGGCGCCCCTCATCACCAACATCTACACCGCCGACCCGTCGGCGCACGTCTTCAACGGCAAGCTCTACATCTACCCCTCGCACGACCGCGAGACCGACATCCAATTCAACGACAACGGCGACCAATACGACATGGCCGACTACCACGTCTTCTCGCTCGACTCCCTCGACCCCCCTTCCGAGGTGACCGACCACGGCGTCGTCCTCAAAGTCGAAGACATCCCCTGGGTGAGCAAGCAACTCTGGGCGCCCGACGCCGCCACCAAGGACGGCAAATACTACCTCTACTTCCCCGCGCGCGACAAGGAGGGCATCTTCCGCATCGGCGTCGCCGTGTCCGACAAGCCCGAAGGGCCCTTCACCCCGGACCCGGAGCCCATCAAGGGCAGCTACTCCATCGACCCGGCCGTGTTCGTCGACGACGACGGGTCCGCCTACATGTACTTCGGCGGGCTCTGGGGCGGCCAGCTGCAGTGCTACCAAAAGGGCAACAACATCTTCGACGCGGAATGGTCCGGCCCCAAGGAACCCAGCGGCTCCGGGGCCAAGGCGCTCGGCCCGCGCGTGGCCAAGCTGACCGACGACATGCGGCAGTTCGCCGAGGAGGTGCGCGAGATTGTCATCCTGGCGCCCGAGACCGGCGAGCCCCTCGCCGCCGACGACCACGACCGCCGCTTCTTCGAGGCCGCGTGGATGCACAAGTACAACGGCAAGTACTACTTCAGCTACTCGACCGGCGACACGCACTATCTGGTCTACGCGGTCGGCGATTCCCCCTATGGGCCCTTCACCTACGGCGGACGCATCTTGGAGCCCGTGTTGGGCTGGACGACGCACCATTCCATCGTCGAGTTCCAGGGCCGGTGGTGGCTGTTCCACCACGACTGCGAGCTGAGCAAGGGCGTGGATCATTTGCGGTCCGTCAAGGTCAAGGAGATTTGGTATGACAAGGACGGCAAGATCGTGACGGAGAAGCC
The DNA here is from genome assembly GCA_011316235.1 of Mycothermus thermophilus. Lineage (NCBI taxonomy): Eukaryota > Fungi > Ascomycota > Sordariomycetes > Sordariales > Chaetomiaceae > Mycothermus > Mycothermus thermophilus. Next base: position 417,226 of record QQBE01000019.1, on the reverse strand, counting down.
TGAGTAAGAGGAAAACAAAAAAAGGGGGTTGGAGGTCTGTTTGTTTGTCTGTTCAGGAGAACATGGAGTTTATGAGTTTATCAGCGGGTATATTAGGTACTTGTATGTAGTTATCGTGTGTCTGCCTTTTGTTGTCATTCCTTGGTCCTTCGTTCCATGCTTTGTGACGTCTACTCTGTACTGTCTACCTGGAACCATGCGATGCTGTCGTCTCTCTCCTCTCTATCCTATTGCCATTTTCATGCAGCAAGCCTCCCACAACGCATATGCAGTATACGTATGCATCACCTAGTTATGACCATCCAAACCCAAGTCAGCCAACCCAAGCAAAACCAAACCCCCCTGCGCCATATCATTGAATCCCAAGCATTCCATCCAACCAAGAATACCAAACCTACGCCCAACCATCCATCAAGTTTCAAAGCTGATCCCAAACCGCCACCACCCATCCATATCAACTTCAACCATCCACAACCCCCCCCCTTGACCCGTGGAGGTGATGCGCCAGAGAGACGAAANCTCACACCCATCAACCGTAAGACAAGAGTGCATCCTAAACCTCCACTCCCACCCCCACCGCCAACCTCTCCAACGCCTTCTCATACCGTCCGGGACTATGATCCGTCAACATCCCCCTGCCAAACCTCAGCTCCCCAAACCTCTTCTCCGCATCCCGCACATACCTCAACACCACCCTCCTCGCCGGCCTCCCAAAATGATTTTCCTCCCTCTCCCACCACCTCGCCGGGCCGGGCGCCCCGCTGGCCGCCACAAACGCGTCGCGCCGGAGCACGGGCGCCATCTCGATCACGAACACTTCCCCGGGCGGGACCAGCTTGACGCCGCCTGCCGCGGTGATGGATTGCCGCAGGGATTGGAGGGTGGTGTAGGACCAGGTGGCGTCGTCTTTGGTGGCGGTGTCGTCGAGGTAGGAGAGGGGGTCTTCTGCTGCGGGAGGTTGGGTGGAACAAGAAGAAGAACCTGGTTGGGTGGTTGGGGACGTGGTGGTGGAGGACGACGAAGCCCCCCGGCCCGGCCAGTATCCCTGCTTCTGTGACGCAGCGGCCAGGGACTGCCAAACCCGGCGGACGAGTTCGGATTTGGCGGTTGCGTGGTCCGTCTTAAGCGCCAGCGCGGCCGCCTGGAGGTCATGCAACAGGCCCAAAGAGAGGTGGGGGACCAGGTCGTTGCCGTTGACGATGGTGGTGATGAGGCCGCGCGTGGCGAGGCGGAGGGCGGGGCACACGGTCGCCGGCGGGCCGTAGGCGTAGACGTGGATGGGCCGGTTGGCGGGGAGGCAGATGTGGCTTGGAGCTGCTTGGGGCTGCGGGCCGCCGTGGTAGGTGAGCAGGTTGGTGTGCGGCTCCGCGGACGTGACGAACGGGGTGCCGGTGCCCTGGCCAGGCTCGGAAAGCATGATGGCCAGGACCGAGGTCACGGCAGCACCGAGGGAGTGTCCGGTGAGGACCAGGCCGTAGTCAGGAAACTCGTCAAGGGCCGCCTTGAGAGTGTACAAAACGCGACCGTCGCCGCCGTAGAGAAGGCGCTTGGCCGAGGCGTGCACGCCCTTGTGGACCTTGTAGGTGCGCCCGCGCCAAACGAGATCGTCGTAGTCGCACGTCATGTCGGCCAGCACATCCTCGAAACCTAGAGTGCCGCGGCAAACGAGCACAACCGCCTTGGACTCGTGGTCGAGCGAGATGTAGTGCACGAGCGGGACACCAGTGTTGGTGGCGCCTGTCGCATCGGCGCCGCCCTGGGGATCGACGAAGGACGACAAGAGGATATCGCTCGGCTTGGAGCGGGTATGGTGTGCAAAGACGCGCAGCTCGTGGTGGGTGTCGTCGGTGATGCCGGGGCGCGGAAACCCGGTGCCGATGCCCATAAACTTGAGGAACTTGGATCCGTAGGATGCGGAGGCGAAGCGCATGTAACGTGCTGCGTTCGCGATCATGTGGCGCTGAGGGAACATGCCGGGGATGACGCCGTCGCGACGGAGGGTGCCCAAATGCTCGGCCGGACTGAAGGTCCGCTGGTAGACATACGACACGAGAGACGTCTGGGACTTTTGGGTGCCGAGGGTGTAAATGTTCTTGGTGAACGACTGCATCCGACGAGGCTGCCTTGCTGAGGCGTCGCTTTGCGATACCAACTCGGAGCCTGCTTCCTCGGCAGCTCTGTTTGCGGGTTCGACAAAGACGCGCGGCGCGGGCTCGTTGTCGGGAGCCGTGATGGAAATCGTTTCCGACAAAGAGACAGTGGAATGCCGGAGGCTCTCGTGGATCGAAATGTAGCTGCGCCGGTCCGAGTCGGTCTTGGGATCCGTGTCGGAGCTCGACTCCTTGACGCGCTTCGACGGATGCAAGACCGCCTTGAGGCTGTGGCGCTTCCCATGCTTGGAATCCTTTTCGCGTTCCGTCCTTGCGGCGGATGGCGGGGTACCCCGTGCGGGTTTTGAAGACATCCTGGACGGGATTGCAGGCGGCGAAAGGGGGGTGGTTTCGGGGCGGTCTCGGGTTCGGGTTGCGCGGCCGCCCGTCGTCGAAGCCTCTGTCAAGGGCGCGGGGAGGGCGTATGAAGCAGTAGACCTTGAGTCGGCAGACACGTCCTCACCAACGTAGCTATCGCGATTCACCAAACTCTCGAGCGATTTCCGGCTAAGCCTCTTCTCCATGTTCCACAAAGGCATCAGCTCTCCATTGCCCTTTTGGAACGACATTTGCTTCTCCTGGCGGTCCTCGTGCCGAAAGACGAACCGGGCTGAGGCGGCAGAGCCGCCGTCCGAGACTGGCCGGACATGATCCGCCTCGACCAACTCAAGCCCCGGGGGTGCCTCGACATGAACCTTGTCGATGTCGCCCACGACCTGAACCTTAATCGTCTCGGAGGTGACAATCTCCCGGGTAATGGACACCTTTGAGTTCTCGGGAAGCGAGCTGGCGATCCAGCGCTCAAGCTGCTTCGATGAGACATCTTGGGGTTGGACGGGTTGGACGACCTGGGTGGTGGTGGTGGTGGTGGAGAGCTGGCGACCGGCGGGCTCGTCGCCGTAGACTTCGACCTTGGTTCCGTTGTTGAGGACGACGACATCCCATACGATCTCGTCGACGGCGAGGCGGAGGCGCTCCTCGGCAAGCAGGTGTCGGCAAGACCTCTGAAGATATGCGAGGGCGCAGAAGGCCGTGACCAAATCAGAGGCGCTAATGGGCACCCCTTGGCCGTTGAGCGAGGGCTTGCTAAACTCTCGGCGGACGAGGGCAATGATGCTCGCAATGGCGCGGGACGAGTCGGTCGAGCCAAAGAAGCGGTCCAGAGTCCAGAGGAAAGCCTGCGTGGTGTCGGAGAAAATGGACAGGGCGGCGCTCGTGAGATTAAAACCGGCGGCGGCCCAGAAGATGAGCTGGTCGACGCGGGCATGGACCGTGTCGATGGTCTTCTCGATGTTGGACTCGAGGTCGGCGCGGACGACTTTGGCAGCGGAGCGGAGGACGGTATCCTTGCCGGCGGTGCTCAGGACGCCGCCGACGACGGTGCGGCCGAGCTCGATGGTGGACAGGGTGGTGTGCTTTGCGACATCTAAGCCGTATCCGCCGATGGTGGTGCCAACACGGACAGCCAGGCTCGTGGAGCGGGTGGCCAGGCTGACCAGGTTGGCGACTCGGGCAGGGAGGAGTCCATGGCTGACGTCGGGGGCAGCGCTGGCCGAGGCGAGTCGGGCTCGTCGCAAAGCGAGGAACTCTTCTTCGGGGGTTAAGGGTGGCGGACAAGTTGATAATGTGGTGCTATCATGGCTTGGTGTTGGTGTAAGAGTTGAGGCACTAGATGTCGTCATGATGCAGGCAAGCCGGGGGGTGCCGGGCGCCGGTGCGGCCAAGATGCAAGTTGAGTGCCCTAGGCCAAGCGCAGCAAGGTCAAGAGGGAGCAGTGTCACAACCGAAGGGAGGACAGGACGGCTGCGGCACACGGCATGGCCCGGTTGTTGCGGGATGGACTGAGGTGTGTTGAAATGGGGGAGGTGGGTAGTGTTCAGTAAGGTACCTATATGGGGGAGGTCAGGTTTCTTGTTGGGGAACACGTCAACGGAACGACAAAGGCCATTCCAGATTATTATTGCCGATGTGGAAACGGGGGAAACACAATGGAAACGAGGCGGTGGGCGGACAGGGGGTTCTTGGTTGGGGAAAAGGAGTGGAAAAACAGTGGAAAAGACAGGGCCGTCACACCCGCAGCGGCCCCAGAGTCTCGTCATGCATGATGCGTGCATGGGGTCTTGGTGCCCATCGAGGCCCAGTCAAGACTGAAAAAAGGCATGTGACGTGCATCGAGTTGCGGAGTACACTATATCGTAGAACTCGGGAATGGCACTCCGAGAGGTGGATGACGAGGACCCAGCACTTTGTGTTGACCATGGGTGGTGTCGGGTGTTGGGTGAAGTGTTGTTCTTGCAGAATCACGGTCAAGTCGTCCGATGCATTCCATCAACTCGAGAGATGTGTTGAAGACAACGAGACATGAGCCGAGGCTACGGGAGAAGAATCCCCAACAAAAAAAAAGACAAGAGACGAGTCCTTCAATAATTAATGGTCCAAAGTGTGGCATTTCAACGACATCATCCAGGTCCAATTTTGGAACCAACCTGAGATATGGGACAAAGGAACCTGAGAAGGCGGTGGAAGAAGGATGATGCTGGTGCTGAGAGACACGAGTGAAACTGGAAGAAGAGAGAAAACGGATGCAACCCTGGGGATGCAACCCTGGGGATGCCATGGATTCTTCAGGGTTCAAAGCGGGGAGCGAGAGGGAAAGAGCGGTGGGGAATGGCGGGGTGACGTGGGATTCCTGCGGGAAGGTGCGGTGCAGCATCATCAATCAGGGTCAATCAGGGTCCCGGATGAACATCTTCAACTCTAAGTAACCCTGAAAGTTCAACCTTCAACCCTGACTTCCATTCTGCCCCGCCGCCCTGGGCTCTGGGCAGCAATGGCGGGGATGTGCATGTCAACAAACCTCCGACATTCCTCCGTCTTGTTTGTCAACTTGTAAAAGTAAGGCGCTGAGGTCAGATCGACAGCCTCGGCCAGAACCACTAAAGTTTTCTTTCTTTTGTCTTGTTGATACCCAACTCTGTCTCTCTCTTCTCCCCGTCCTCAAGAAAGGAATCTCGGCGGCGGTGTAGACACCGGAACGGCCTGATCCCTCTCTTCTCCAACACCCCACTACTACTCGCCGTCTCTCCCAATGGCCGACAAAGAACTCTTCCCCTCCGAGTACCTCTCCCCCGAGGTCCAGGCCGAGCTGCCCCCCGGCTACAAGCTGCGCCAGCTCCGGCGCACCGACTACGACACGGGCTTCCTCGACTGCCTGCGCGTCCTGACCACCGTCGGCGACATTCCCCGCGACAAGTGGGAGGAGCGCTACGACTGGATGGCCAAGCAGGACGGCTCCTACTTTGTCATTGTCATCGAGGACACCAACACCTCTCCACCCCGCGTCGTCGGCACCGGCGCCCTGTTGGCCGAGCGCAAATTGTGAGCATAGACTCCCCGACAACAAGAGATATTCCCCCAAGACAGACACAAAAACTGACACACCCAAAGCATCCACAACCTCGGCCTCGTCGGCCACATCGAGGACATCGCCGTCGCCAAGGACCAGCAGGGCAAGAAGCTCGGCCTGCGCCTCATCCAAGCCCTCGATTTCATCTCCCAGAAGGTCGGCTGCTACAAGACCATCCTCGACTGCAGCGAGCACAACGAGGGCTTCTACGTGAAGTGCGGTTTCCGCAGGGCCGGACTCGAGATGGCCCACTACCACGAAGGCCCCAAGAGTAACAGCTCCCAATGATAACCTGAGTCATTTTCGTCCAAGGAAAAGAGGAATGCTTCCGGCCAGAGTTATGTCAAACGGGGGCTGACTGAATGGCCGTCTTTTTGTGCGAGGGAACGACACAGGCCACGACACGGCGAATCTTTGAGTCCGTCGTGTTTCTGTTCCTAGATCTGTGGGACGCCACACGCCACGGTGTGGCTACTCCATCATGCTTGGATACACATATACGGTTGGCCGAGTCGAGGGGCGCAATATTTTCCACGGTGGAACAAGCAACATGCTGCAGAGCGCACTAGCTTCTGACAGACCAGCATTTGAGGGACATTGGTTCGTTAGGGTTTCGTAGTGTACACGCCCAACACGTTACGAACTGAGGATGGACGAATTGAGAATAGACGTATAGATATAGACCAGGAAAACACGCCATATGCGCACTCTCTCCCGCAGCATAGTCGATTCGAGTCATCTCCTGAGACATGGTTTAACGGGCGTCAGTAGGAGACTCGAATCCGACAATAGAATCACTGGGGAACTACACACACAAATCGCCAAACACCATTCGCACGACGCAGACACCGTTCAAACACACAGAACGCCTACACTGGGCAACCAGGGGAGACTTCGGATGAGGTCGATGGGATGCTCTGGAGGATGGTTAAAGCGTAGCTGGAGATGTACTTGGTGTCTTGTGTTTCTTGACTTTTGTTCGTCGGATTCTTAAGTCTGTCCGAGATCATTCTCATTATTGTCTTATGCCCCCAGCTTCCCCGTGTCAGCCCGTCTCCGTTCCCATCCTCCACGGACTTCCGGATATCCCCAACTCTGGACCTCCGAACGGGTGGCATACCTCCTCCAACCAACAATCTACGGAGTAGTTTTCTCCTGCCTTGTTCTCTTCTGCGTCAATACCCCTTTCCTTTCCTCTCTTGATTTGCTGCTTCCACTCCCGTCTTGACTCTACCAGTCCAGAAATGCCCGGAGAGAGACCTGCACCTCGCCCTTAAGGTACCCACCCACATCCGCATCGCCCCTTGTTCAGCTGGAGTGAGTTTATTCCTTCGTTCCAGAAGCGCAATCTGAGATATTAGCTTCATGTGGGAACCTGGAAGTTGCCCTGACACCTACCTTATATCTTCTTTAAAACTAGAGCTTGCCAAAAGCTCGACGTCACTCCCCCATTCTCTTCTTCGTCCCACCCCGCGACGGAGACGACAACGGCCTTCTTTGCTAGGAATCAAGCACAAAAGCGGAACTGCAAAAGCTCGGAGACACTGAACTCTTCCTCTCCTCCTCGGTCTGTCTTTGAACTGAACCATCATGGCGCCCTCCCGGCTGACAGACACGGCCCCCTCTGCCCGAACTGATGGCCAGGCGGAGGTGCTGCCGTCGGCTCCGCGGAACTGGATCATGGGCGCCGAGGCGTTTGAGCGTCGCATGCCGCATCATGATGGGATCAAGGCGCTGTGGGAGACCAAGTGGAAGCATCCTGTGAGTGGCCAACTGCTGCTGGCTGTGCTCAAGGGGTTGCTGGCTGGGTGGCTTTCCCTCTCTTTGCTGACCTGCTCTGTCATCCGCAGTGCTCTCTTTCCGTTTACCCCTTCCATGATGGCGCGTATGAGGATTTTGAGCCCATCTTTCAGGAGTTGATTGAGGTATGCTCTGTTCCCTCCCCATACAACGCCATGATATGTATGCGAGCACCTTCCAGCCTTGGACATGATTCCACCTGTCCAGCTGGACACACCCAACCAATCTGACTCCCTCTGCAGAAAAACATCAACTCCGCCACCTCCCCCTCCTACACCACCGCCTTCCTGCCCACCGCGCGCCGTCTCGCCGCGGAAGCCGACGCCGCCGCCGCCCGCGGCGACGACCCTGCCACCGTCAAGGCCCTCTACCTCCGCGCCTGCGCCGTCTACCGCATCGCCCGCTTCCCTTACATCACGTCCTTCCCGGTCGTCAACGACAAGGACAAGTGGGTCGCATGGGAGGAGCAGAAGCGGACGTACCTGAGGGCGGGGCAGGTTTGGGAGGGGGCGAAGTTGGAGGAGGTGTGTGTCAGACACAAATGGGCCAAGGGGGCCGATAGGGAAGGGGGGATTTGGGTGTATGTTAGGGTCCCGGAAGGCAAGAAAGGAAAAGTGCCGGTGGTGGTGCTGATGACGGGGTTGGATGGGTATCGGCCGGATAATACGGTGAGGTGTGATGAGTTTGAGAAGAGGGGTTGGTAAGTGAGACCCTGGTCTTTCTGCGACTGCGTCTGTTTTGATGCAATCCGACGGATGTGGGATGGTGTGTATAGGAGAGGAGGGTGTGAGATGCGATGCTGACTGACTTTGTCCAAGGGCTTCCGTGGTGGTTGAAATCCCCGGAACCGCCGACTGTCCTGCCGACAGCGCCGACCCGGAGTCGCCAGACCGGTTGTGGTCGAGCCTACTGGACTGGATGGAAGAGGACGGCCGGTTCGACATGGCGCGCGTGGCCGTCTGGGGGCTGAGCAGCGGTGGCTACTACGCGGTGCGGATTGCCCATACCCATCGGGAACGCCTCGCCGGTTGTGTTGCTCAGGGCGCGGGGACGCATTGGTTTTTCCATCCGGAGTGGTTGGACAAGGCGGATGGGCATGAGTATCCGTTTGAGTACGTCCCCTCCCCCTTTTTTTTTTTCCTTTACCTCGCGTGTGGGATTCGAAAGTTGAAGGGCGGGTGAAGGATGTTCTGACTGACGACAAACAGGCTGCTGCCCTACCTCGCCATGAAGCACGGCTTCACCTCGGTCGAGGAGTACAAGGCCAAGGCGCTCAAGAGGTTCTCGTTGCTCGAGACGGGGATCCTGGATCAGCCGTCGACGCGTCTGCTTCTGATCAATGTACGTCTGTCGAGCGATTATTTCTCAAGGGGACTCTAAGCTGACGTATTCTTACTTGCTACTTACCTACTTAGGGGACGCTGGACGGACTCATGCCCATCGAAGACTCGATGCTGTTATTTGAGCACGGCACGCCCAAGGAGGCGCGCTTCTTTCCGGGGGCTTTGCATATGGGATATCCGATGGCCAATGCGTCGGTGTATCCTTGGTTGGAGCAGGTGTTGGGTTAATTCGATGGGGTTTCAGAGGATAAGGCATCGATTGTTTGGTGTTGGGCATTCGATATCGCGTTTGCTAGGAAGTCGTTATTTTTTTGCTCTTCCGCATGTTTCGGCATTGTTTTTGACTCGGTGGTTGCTTTATCATAGGTTACAAGAGGACCACACACATTGATCTTTCTACTTCTGCCCTCACTCGTCTCACCTCCTCATCTAACTGTCCCCTCCAACTTGTATCTGCATTGCCTTTTCCTCAAGAGGTCGCTTTTACCAGTGGCTATAAGTGAAATCCAATCATCGCATGATGCTTCTTCTTTTTGCCTCACCTTCACTCCTCTCACCTCCCCATCCAACCGCCGTCCACCACCATGACATGGCCACTCACATAGGCACTCGCCCTGCTGGCAAGATAGACGACGGTGCCCTTGAAGTCGTCGGGAGTTCCCCACTGTTGTACATACCAGTCAGCATCTAAGTACTTTCCCCGTGTGTACATCGCCCTCCAAGAAAGAAAATGGGAAACAAAAGAGAATAAACTTACCCTCCCCGCCGGAATCCTCTCACTAATACTCCTATTCCTCACCGGATCCGCCAGCAACGCCGAGTTCATCTCCGTATCGATATACCCGGGTGCGATCGCATTCACATTGACCCCCTGACTCGTCCACTCGTTCGCAAAGCTCTTGGTCAGCTGCGCCACCGCGCCTTTTGAGGCGGCGTACGCCGGCACGGTAAACCCGCCCTGGAACGACAGCAGCGACGCGAAATTGATGATGCTCCCCTTCCTGCCCGTCACGGGCGACGGCTCGAGGGAGAGCATGTGCTTCCCCACGTCGCGGGTCAGCGTGAAGACGGAGTTCAGGTTGGTTTGCATGACCAGGTTGAAGTCGCTGTCGGGGAACTCGGCGCAGGGGTGCCGGCGCTGGATGCCCGCGCAGTTGATTAAGATGCGGATTTCGAGGGAGGGGTTGTCGGCGAGGATGCGTGGGATGAGGGCCGAGACGGAGGAGGGGTCGGAGAGGTCGCAGGGGTAGATTTGGCTGCGCCGGCCTAGGGAGAGGATGGCGTCGTGCGTGGTGGTGTTGGAGGCGTCGCGCTGGATGAGGATGATGTCCGCCCCTGCTTCGGCCAGGGCGATGGCGACCGCTTGGCCGATCCCTCGCGTGCCGCCCGTGACGAGGGCCGTGTGGCCTTGGAGGGAGAATTGGTTTTGGAGGAAGGAGGGGATGCTCATTTTGGAGAGTGGTGTGGTGATGGTAGTGGTGGTGGTTCAGGGGTATAGATGTGAGGTGAGATGTAAATAATGAGTGAGGGTTGTCTCCGCTGGTGATGATGTTGAGAGAATGAGATATGTGTTATGGATTGGGTGTAAGTGAGCACCACCAGCTAGGATGTTCTGATATGTATCAAATGACGACGAGCTGGAGATACTTACCAAAAACCTAGAGCTTAAACAAACAGTGTACACCCTGTCTGCTACCTCCTAACTAAGCTCTTTATTCGTGGATTATTCCCATCCCCAACGTTGGCTTCCCAAGCTCACTTGCCCCTGAACTGTCCAGGTGACACCATACTGCCCCTCCCTGGTTCAAGCACACCACCGCCGCTGCTGCACCACCCCGGAACCGGAGCTCTCCTTCAACGATTTCGTTGTCATTTATTCCTCTCAACCAAAGGCATGTTGTGCACAAGGCGGGGCTGTACGCTGTACTACACGGTTCTATAGGGCCGGATTCGGTTTGTTTGTGTGCCCCACTGGCGTTCTGTCTTTGAGGGTTCCAGGTTGAAGCCCAATCCGCTTTGAGAAACTCGGGTAGCAGTCTGGACCTGCATATGGCGGGCCGCGGGGGATTCCAGGTGACTTGGTCTAGGTGCATGCCGGGTGCCGAGTGTCGGGATGAGATCGGGGCTGGATACTTGATATGAGATGAACATGGAAAGTCTGAGAGAAGAGAGGTTTGGATGGGGGATAGTTTCGAACCTGGTTTATACTGCTAGTTAAGGTTCTTTGTGTTTTCTTGTTGCAGCATCCGGGCCCTTGAGTTGCTCTTATTATTTCTTACTCTGTCTTGACCCGAGTACATTTCCTCTCACATCTTCAACTTCACATACATCCACATCTCCTCCTCCCTCATCATCCTTCCACAACCATGGCCCCCTCCCACGTCAAAGCCTCCGTCCTCCACGGAGCTCGAGACCTCCGTCTAGCAAGTTCTCCCCTCCTTCCATCACAACCCACCCACCTTCACATACTAACCCTTTCCCAGGAAGACCGCCCCCTCGACCCTCTCGGTCCTCACGACGTCCTCGTCGCCGTCAAAACCACCGGCCTCTGCGGCTCCGACCTGCACTACTACAGCCACTTCCGCAACGGCGACATCCTCGTGCGGGAGCCGCTGACGCTGGGCCACGAGTCGGCGGGCGTGGTGACGGCCGTGGGCTCGGAGGTGAGCACGCTGCGGATCGGCGACCGCGTGGCGCTCGAGGTCGGCCAGCCCTGCGAGAAGTGTAGTCTCTGTGCGGCGGGACGCTACAACATCTGCCCGGAGATGCGGTTCCGGTCGTCGGCCAAGGCGGTCCCGCATGCCCAGGGCACGTTGCAGGAGGTGATTGTGCATCCGGAGAAGTGGTGTCATAAGTACGTCCCTACCTTCTACCGACGGTACCTGACTTTTCCTACGTGACTCCATCTCATGCATTTCCCACGAAGAGAAAGAAAAAGAAGAAAGCAGCCCAAAAGAACCCAGGCTAACCCACCCCTCTCATCAGACTTCCAGACTCCGTCACCCTCCCCGAAGCCGCCCTCGCCGAACCCCTCGCCGTCGCCATCCACGCATTCCACCGCGCCTCTCCGCTCCCTCCGCGCGCAAAAGTGCTTGTCCTCGGCGCGGGCGCCGTCGGGTTGCTGTGCGCCGCAGCCGCCCGCGCCATGGGCGATCAGGCGTACGTTCTTGTTGCCGACGTGCAGGCTGACCGGGTAAAGTTTGCCGTGGAGAACGGGTTTGCGGATGGCGGGTTTGTGGTTCCGGTGCCGAGCACGCCGCCGCCGGTGGGAGGAGGAGGAGGTGGTGGTGGGGTGCAGCAGCAGCAGCAGCAGCAGGGGATTGAGGAGAAGTTGAAGAGGGCGAGGGAGTTGGCGGGGAGGATTGGGGAGACGGAGATACGGAGGAAGGTTGGGGATGGGGAGGAGGTGGAAGAAGGGAGGTTGGGGTTGGTGGATGTGGTGTTTGAGTGTACCGGTGTTGAGGCTTGCTTGCAGGCGGCTATTTATGTGAGTCTTCCACACCCCCCCTTTTTTTTTATTTTTACTTTTTTGTTTATTTCTATTTCTTTTCTCTTTCAAGAAAGAATGAAAACAGACCTGATCTAACACCCCTCCCAGGCCACCCAACCCGGCGGCAAAGTCCTCATCATCGGCATGGGCAACCCCGTCCAGACGCTTCCCGTGTCGGCGGCCGCCCAGCGCGAGGTCGACCTCGTCGGCGTGTTTCGGTACAAGCACACGTACCCGCAGGCCATCGAGCTCATGAGGCTGCGCAAGGAGGCGGCCGCCGTGAGCCACCTGCCCGACGTCACCAAGCTGATTACCCATCGGTTCCGCGGCCTGGAGGAGGTGCCCCGGGCGTTTGACATGGCGGCGAGGGCCAAAGATGAGGAGGGGAGGTTGGTGTTGAAGGTTATGGTGGAGATGTAGGGGTTTTGGGGCGGGATGTTGGAAGGGCAGTGGTGGATGTGAGTGGATGTGGAAGATATATAGAATATAAATGTTGTGTTGTGTTTGGCAGACATAAACTCGGGAACACAGAGGTGAAAACATGGAATCAACCCCTCCCCATGCATCTGTCCATAGTCATCAATATCTCTCTATCCTCTAGCTATTCTCACACAAAACTTTCCAACCATTTATCCTCTAACCCCATTCTCATAGATAGCTAGCTACCCCCCATCTCCTCCCTCTTTATACCTGAGTCTCAACTCATGGTTCCGCCATCCCCTCTCTCCTCCCTGCCAACAACAGTTCCAAGCCCCCTCACGACTTATCCGGAAACCCAAAATCCACCCCAAACGGCGGGTACACAAACCGCTGCAACTTCCCCTCCCTCTTCAGCCCCTCCGAGTACTCATTCAACACCTTCATATCCTCCCCATCCAGCTCGATCAAACTCTGGATATTCTCCCGAATCCTCTCCGGCGTCACCGACTTGGCCAGCACCGTGCTGCCCCGCGCGAGGTGGTAGCTCAGCAGCACGGCGGCGGGCTTGACGCCGTGTTTTTGCGCGACCTGCACCACGGGCTCGGCGGTGAGCAACGGCCCGCCCGTGCTGCCGAGCGGGCTGTAGGCCATGATGTGGATGCCTTTTTCCTTGCAGAGGTCGACGATTTCTTGCTGCGGAAGGGCCGGGTGGTTTTCGATTTGGTTGACGGCGGGGAGGACGGTGGCGTGCGGGAGGAGTTGTTCGAGGTAGCGTTTGGAGTACTGGAGATGAAGTGTGAGTTAGTTAGTTAGGTTTGCGGAGGTGGAGGAGATGGGAAGGGANTCGAGGAATGAATGAGGTGCCCTGGATATGGCGCGGTGGTGGTGGATTGATGGAGGAAGAGGGAAAAAACGAACGTTGGACACGCCAATGCCCTTGGTCTTGCCCGTGCTCAGGAGCTGTTCCATCTGCTTCCACGTGTCGACGTGGTTGTGGGAGCGGATGATGTCGCGCTCGCCGTTGGGGAGTTTGGGGAAGCGGTCATCGTTGCCTGGGTAGGGAGGAAAAGAGTCGGGTCAGTTTGAAGAAGTCGTCTTGAAAGATGTTTCAGAGAAAGGACTGCTGTGTACTCACCCTCAGGGTTCATCAACAACGGCCAATGCTAGGTCGGCAGGTCACCACCACAACCCGTCAGCGTCTCTCTCTCTCTCTCTCTCTCCCCTCAAACCATGAATCATGAGCCTGAGTGATTCCAAGGGACCTTACCACAAGCACCAAATCCACATACTCCAAGCCCAAGCTCTTCAAGCTCTTCTCCAACCCCAGCGCGCACCGCGTGGTATACGTCGCCCAAATCTTGGTCACCACAAAGATGTCCTCGCGCTTCACGATGCCCTGCGCGAACGCGTCCGCCAGGCCCTGGCCGACCTCGTCCTCGTTGGCGTAGCAGTAGGCGCAGTCGATCAGCCGGTAGCCCGCCTTCAGCGCCTCGAGCACCGCGGTGCGGACCTGGCCTGGGGGGGATTGCCATGTTCCTGTTTTTAGTTGGGGGAGAGCGTTAGCGCGTACTCAGGGGAAGGGTTGGAGGAGGATGGGATGGGATGGGATGGGGGAATATACCGAGGCCAATGGCGGGGATGGAGAGGCCGTTGTTGAGTTTGTAGGTTTTTGTGGCTAGTGTCGCCGCCATTGTTGCTGTTGTTGCGGCGGGTGAGTTGGGGATAATGGTTGGAGGTGTTATCTGGGAGGTGAGTACCGAGTTAAAGGTGAAGAACCTGGTGTTTACAAATCGCGGGAGGAGGAGAGAGAGCCGAGGAAAGCGGGTGAAGTAGGCCGTTTTGATACTGATATGTCCACGCTACTGGCTCACTATTAGCAGGTTACCTCTTGATGGATCCGGATGAGAGCAGAAGCAAAAGAAATGTGGACTGAATGGATGGTGAGGAAGCTATCTATACACCTGATCTGACGTATCATCTACCTATTATGTATCTCTCACACAAGAACTGAGAAGGTCAGAAGCTACCCGCCGTTTCATCATATCCGCCCACCAAGGACGGCATACCTTGCTCCCCCAAGGCCGGCTAAATGGCGGGTTCCCACGAACCATGTGCTGTTCCAGAGCAACATCGGGAAGCGGCATGAGGTGGAAAGGGGATGGCCAACAACATGTTCCTCAAGGGACACCTCTTCTGCGGGGTTTGGCGGGGGTTTGGCGGGGTCTTGCGCAGGGACAGTGGACTTGGCCGGTAGTAATCTCTGCCAGGGGAGGTCGAATGGTGGTATTTTGATAGGTGGAAAAATGCTTCTCCAGCGGGAACCGTTACGCACGAGTTGGTCGGCCCTGGGGGTTTGTGACCTGGATGATGTCTGGTCACATCATCCAAGGGGGGCAGTTCAGACATACATAGACCCTGACTCAGGTAAGGAAACGAGCGCCGCAGAAAGAGTACAAAAAAGACAGACCATCCGCACCATGAGCATCTCATATAAACTCCCAGAGGAACTACCCATACAACTCATAGAGGTCAGGTAATGATGATACATTCCAAAAAGACACAACCGCCTGCCCATGCCTGTCTTCCTGTCTGCCAACCCGTTTGCCGTCCGAAACGCCCAGCACTTCGTGGCAATATCCGATGCGTGCGTTGCCTCTGCTCCAAACCGTGAGAGAGAAAAAAAAAAAAAACCATATTACGAATGGTCTACCATGCGATAGTCTATAATGACGCTGCCGCAGGGAGGTAGTGTAAAAGGGGAATAATTTCGCCTCGATGCTTTGTACACGAAAGAAAACAAGAAGAGAAAAGGTGGAAAAGACGATGATAGAACAGAGGCTACCCGGACACGAGCACCCAGAGGAGGAAGAAGATCATCTGTCCAGAGCGTTAACAAAGGGTCTGAATAAAATAAATATAATATAGCATGAGGAAGGAAAACATACCAGGACGCCAAACATCTTGGCTATGAGCCACCGGTTGCTCGAGACGCGAGACCAATATTTGAGCAGCTCTTTTTGCGCACCCTCGACGTTGTCCACGATGTCTTCTCTAAGGGGGGGTTAGCAACGAACAGGAAATTCGCATTAGAAAAGTTGGGGAGCACATACGTGTTTGCGTCGATGCGCTGGATCATCTCGGACTGCTCGCTCACCATGGCGGCAAGCTGGCCGAAGCTGTTGACAAAGTCAGCGGGCATGTTCAAGCAAATTCAACGAATCGTGCAGCTGCAAGGGAAAATACTCACATTGACCCGAGCTCGTTGATGGTGGCCTCAATGGCTTCGATCGCCTGACCGCGCTGCTGGATGTAGGCGTTCTGCCCGCCCTCCTCCATCATTTGCAGCTGCAGTTGCTGATCACCGCCAGCAGGCATGGGGTTGAGCGAGATGAGATCAACGGCCGGGGATGGGGTGCCGCGCGGGGACGTGCCATAGAGTGGTGACGCCGAGGGCGGCAGGGCGGCATGGGCGTGCTGACCAACGGTGGACACGAAAGCCTCAGTGCGAGACCGCGAGGCCTGGATGTTCTTTGTCCTGATCTCCAGGACATCCTTGAAGTTGGCGCTCACATCGCCCAGCTTTCCCTGCAGCAGCAAGAGAATGTTCTTGTTGTTCTCGCCCTCCTGGTCGGGCTTGGGATGCAGGCGCCGCGAGAGGGCCTGCAGGTTGCGGATCTCCTCGTTGAGGCGGGACAGGTCTTGCTTGATGACAAAGGTCAGCTCGTTGACCTCGACGGGGTTGTCGTCGAAGAGCGAGCGCTTCTTGGCTAGCTGGGCCAGCTTCTCGAGCTTGGCCATGGTGGCCGAGATGCCGCGGCCGATGTCGGCAGCTTGCCGCGCAAACTCGGAGCGGCGCGGGGGTTGAGAGGAGGCGCGTTTTTGGGAGTCGCCGAGCAGGCGCTGCGAGCCGGGCTTGGTGGCCTGGCGGCGCTGGGCGGCCTGGACGATTTGCCGGAACTCGGCGGTGCGGTCGTTGATGGCGACGGCCATGGTTGCGGCGGGAGGGTCGGAGTTTGGAGGCAGAGAGAGGGATCAGATTATCGATCGGGACAAGGCGCTAGGCGCTCGAGATGCGCGAGATGCGCGAGATGCGCAGCACAGCACCTGGCCTGTAGAAGTAAATACGGAGGATGCGGACTGGAGCCCGGGGGTTCGCTGTCGTGGTGGGAGACGCCGATGGGTGTGGTCGGGCTCGACGACGGGATGATTCGGCAATTCAGGGGTGGATGACGGATGGGCTCGTCGCGTTCGAGGTTGGGTTGTCGGGAGGCGTCAGGAAAAGGAGGGGCGTGTGGTCGAGGAATGAATGAGGTGCCCTGGATATGGCGCGGTGGTGGTGGATTGATGGAGGAAGAGGGTCTGTCCTTGTTTGAGGGCAACGTGGTCCTGTTTCGTCTCAGCGCTTCGAGTTGGCGACTTCAGGTTCAACCGCAGCAGGGCTTGGCGCGGCACAGCACAGTGTCATCTGCACACGGGAACTGTTCCTCGGACTGTGGAGCGTGAAACCAACGGACTCGGAACACACAACGACAAAGACCAATTTGGAAATTGACAAACAGCAACTGTTGATGACCAGCTCCCTACTAAGTATAATCAACAACAGAACCATATGATTTCCAATACTTAGTATGTTCGGCCGATCATTTGGCAGCCAATTTTTTTCTTGCTGGATGGTTCATCAAATGTGCCAATTTGATCCATTCCGTTTTTGTGTTCAGACTGCAACTCTGCAACCGGGCACAGCCCAAGGCCGCGCGTTTGCACATCAGTCGAAACACGAAGAAGAAGCGTTGAAGAAGCGTCAATATTGTGAGGTTGGATACTACGTACACCGCAGGACTCGACCTGTCGGCTCTCCATGCCCAGATATTTTTGGACCGCCGTTGTCCTCATGTCATGATGTATCTTGGCATGACGCCCCCCCGGTCCATTGGATCTGTCCATCATCATCCGTCATGATCAGTGGAGGTGGAGGCGAGGCCCCAATGATGACGCCCCTTTTACTGCACCACCTAGCTTCTCGAAGCCATACTTAGGTAATCCATCTTACTTACTATTGCATTGTCGTCGTGGCCGCATCATGGCCTGGCATTGAGAGTGAACCTCGCCCCGGGCCGCGTGTCTTTTTTGCCGCCGTCGCAGAGTTCCAATCAGTTTCGACGCCCACGTGCTGCCGAACCGTTAACCGCCATCGCCGACAAATCCCCAGTCCCAAGGTTGCTCTCATTGTCACCGTCCCTCGAACCGACCCCTCTTCACCCCGCCGTCTTCCATCCAGCACCGAAACCGCATATGCGCATGTAGATAGAATCCCCAGACACTGAATAACTCGCTCGAGTCAATAAGTATGGACGGTTCATACGGGAACGTCTTCCCCGCGGGCAGGGGCATGTCAGTTCATCCATCTGTGTCTCTCTCCATCACCGTGGCAGCCAAATGACAACAAGTCTCTAACCAAGGCTGTGTAACGCAGGCCCGTGAATCCCAATCCGCAACCCCCCGCTGCCCCGGGGAACATGTACAAAATCAACATCAACCGCCAAAAGACAAAGAAGTGGGCAAACTTTAAACCCGCCAACTACGACGGCGACGACTGGGGAGCCGACGACAACGACGACGACCTCGACAATGGCCCCCGGGATCCTGCACCAGCACCAGCACCAGCACCAGCACCCGCACCCGCACCCCCGCCAAAGCCCTTGGGCCCGCGCAGCCAGCCTGTAGCTCCAGCGACAGGATCCAATTCTCCGACCACAAGACTCCCGCACTCTGCGACCTTGCCCGTCCATCCCATTGACACCAGTTCGCCGCGATCCAACCACCCTCCGGGACACTCGAACCCGCAATCTCCCGTCGGCTGGCGAGGCCCCGCCGTCACCCAGCTTCCGTCGCAACAGAAACCTCCGACTCCCGCAAACATGCCCGCCCAGCCGGGCCAGCCCGTCCCTCTGCCGCGGCCTGGGGATATCGTCAAGCCGTGGGTCGACACCACGAACCGCTCCGGATCGGCGTCGCCGCGGAGTTCGAGCCCGCTAGCCTCGCCCGGCAAACGGTTTCCGCTCGTCCGCCCAGCCGACGTCTACCAGCGCCTGGAACAGGAGAGAGAGAGGGAGCGCCGGAGTTCGGAGAGCGGCCGATCAGGTGGTGGTGGTGGTGGTGGTGGTGGTGGCAGAACCCCGGAGCCCGTGCGGTCGCCGGTAGCTCCAGCACCTCCGGCTCCGAGCACTCAACCACGTGCCGTTCCGCCGCCGCAACCTACTGGTTTCACAACACTGCCCCAAGCCCCAAGCCCGGCACCAGCCCCGGCCACCGGTCCGGCTCTGGGTCCATCAACCGGTCCAACGCCCACCGACGAAAGGAAGAGCGAGTATGGCTTCGACCGGCTGATCGCGAGCTACGCTACCGACAGGACGAGCAGCACCGATACCTACGTCATCATGCGTGAAAAGGTCCACGCCGCGGCGCCAGCTCCGGACCGGGATCCTCCGTCGTCTCCCCAGAACATCAGGCGCTTCTCGAGCAGTCCGCAACTGCCCGAGGTAACCCGGCTGTCGGGCTTCGGAGAGGATCTGTTCTCGACCGGCTTGTTTTCGTCTTCAGGGTCTTTCTCCGGGCCGGACCGGGATCTGGCCGACATTCCCGAGTCATCATCAGCAACTGCAGCCAGCAGCAGCAGCGGACCGGGTCAATCATTGACCAGCAGCGGTGCGGCGCCCAGCGGGGCTTCTTCTTCTTCGGACACGGTTTCCAAGGTTGAAATGTCGCGGAACAATACCCCGCAACCCAGCGCGTCCAATGTGGCGGCGCCGCCGCCCAAGCCCGAGCCCGAGCAGCCCGACCCGGTGGCTGTCTCGTCCATTGGGCCGGCACACAGGGAGGGAGGAGGGCTTGGCCAAACGCGCGTCGACGGGTCCCGGCAGCCATCACCTGCGGTGGATCAAGGTGCCGCAGATGCAGGTCGGGTGCCGGCGTCATCCCCCGGCGAGGTGCCGGCTGGTGCCAGGCCAACCTTGCGGCCATATATGCCGGGTGGTTGGGTATCCGAGACACCGTCGACGCCCGGGCCTGCTGAAGTTCCTGTCAAGTCCGGGGCTGGTGATGTTTCTCGGGAATCCGGCGACAAGCAGGAGGCGCCGGGTCCAGGTTCACCTGTTTCGGTCTCCGAGTCTTTGCTCGAAGTTGCCGCTTCGACGGTTTTTGCCTCTTCCCCGCCGGACAAGCCTCCTGCTGTCGCTCCTGCAGCATTGCAGCCCCCGGCGCAGCCCTCGCAGCCCTCGCAGCCTGTCTCGCCGCTGGCTTCTCCTGCACCGTCTGCGCTTCGGACGTCGAGCCCGGCGCCAAGCGCAAAATCGGCAGCCTCCATGGGTTCCCAGTCGAAACAGCAGCCACCTGCCGGAGCTTCTCAAGGCAGAGACCCGTCGCCGGCGCCGACTTCAGGTTCTCATGTCGCCGAACCTGAAACGAACGGCCCGGCTCCAGCCAGCGCGACGACCGACAAATCCGACAACAACATCCCTCCCACAGCGCCTCTCAATCCTCACCGCCCGGCGGCGACCGACACAAAGGAAACCTTAACTCTAGCAACCCCATCCCAGGGCGTTCCATCCTCCAAACCCTCACCGACCGAGCAATCCCCGCCGCCCTCCTCCGCTGCGCCTTCGCATTCCCCAGTCAACCCGAACGACGCCTTGAGCGAGGAAATCCTGCGATCGCTCGAGCCCACGGCCGCGCACGCCGCCCCGAGTTCGACGCTGGAGACGCAGCACACGTCGACCGACGCCGCGCGCGAGAGCAGCTATCTCGGTGACGTCTACGGCGATTACTGGTCGTCAACGGACGACAAGCTAGAGACAGGATTGCTGACGCTAGAGACGGGATTGCTGTCGCTGGATAAACTGGGCGACGTGGATAAGGATAAGGATTATCAGCCCTCTCTCCTTCCCATCGTCCCGGTGGATTCTACGGCGGCGGCGGCATCGGCGTCGGCGACGCACCAGCCGGTGAACGACTCGACGATGGCTACGCAAAGTTCCTCCGAGAATCAACGGCAAGCTCCTCCGACCATTGGAATACCGACCCGTTTCTCGTGGGAGACTGCTCCAGAACCTGTTCTACTACAGCCACAGAAGATGGGAGTCGTGGGCGAGCAAGAACCTGTTGAATCGAATGCGCCGGGTCCCGTGGAACTCGACGCGACGGAGCCGGCGAGCCGCGTATCCGAGCGAGGCCAGGACAAGTCGGCAGAGGACCTGCGTTCCACGCCGGTGACACAGACTCTCTACAGCGCTACCATCACCAAACCCGCCCCGACTGTCGGATCGTCTGCAGCTCCAGCTGTATCCGCAGAGTCGCTACCCCGTCCGATCGACCAGGCCTCGACAGCGCCCGAGGTCGTTCCATCTCCACGTTCGACCGAGGAAAAGATCGTCCTCCCCGGTTCAGACGAAAAGATCCCCCTCTCACCTTCCGACCAACGCACCCCATCACCACACCCACCACCGCAGCAGCCAGCTCAGCCATCCCAGCAGCCACCACCACCACCCCCTCAACAACTACAACTATTCCAACAACAGCCACAACCCGTCACCATCTCCAAACCTGCCTCCCCTTCTCCTCCTGCCCCTCCTGCCGTCTCAGCGCAAAACATCCTTCCCTTCCGCACCATCATGGAAATGCCCCTCGCCAGCGAACGCATCCGCCACTTTTCCGAATCCCGCCTCCAATTCGCCGCCATCGACTCGGGCCTGAACGAATGGCTCCGCGTCACCCTCGCGCGCTACCCCGAGCACGGCGAGCCGGAAACCGCCGGCGGCCCTTCTACACTGGCACTCCCGCCGGCGGCGGGAACAACACCTCTAACCTCCCCCACCGGCGTTTCTGGAGCTGGAACGTCGTCGTCGTCGGGACCATTCCATCATCATCATCATCATCATCATCATCATGTGCACATGCCGTCGAGCTTGCAGCAGGGGTTGAGCGGGCTGGGCCATTCGGGCGGACAGGTGGGGACGAAGAGTAAGGAGTTGTTGATGGCGGCGGGAAAAGCGGGGAAGGGATTGTTTAGTAAGGGGAAGAATAAGTTGAGGGGGACGGGGGAGAAGGTGTTTTCGAGTTCGTAGTTCCCCTCTTCCTCCGCGCTCGCTCGTTTGCTGCTCGAGGGTTGACGGGTTGATCTGATCTGACCTACCCTACCTGAGTTCTATGAGGAAGGGAGGTTGGTGGCACCGTGGATGGTGAGTGGGATGGGGATGAATGGGTGAGGATGAGATGACGAGTACACGCCGGGATGAAGGGATGGGGTTTGCATTGGTTGATGGAGGGGTTTTGTGGGATAGCTTCTTGTTTCATATTGTTCCTGTTGCTATTCCGCAGGGAAGAATAAGCGTGTCATTCTGTGTACCTATACTCAACTTTGTAGTAGTTGTTGTAGTTGATACATCCACTTCAGGGATCTATTTTCTGAAGAGACCGGGTCTCAATTCATGTGGTATGCTGGTCTTTACAGAACTCTCGTCGAGAATGGAATGTTTGGGATGTTTCACTACTGCGTGCTCCCTCAAGCCATTCAGGCCATACCTCAGGTACCTGATACGGGCAGTGGGTACGCACTTACAACTCTCTTCTATGATGTGTCCTCTGCCGCTGCATCCCCCTTACCTGCTACCTAGTCAAATTCATTCCCTACAGCCTCAATTACAAACGATGAGGACATTCCAACCAATATCGCCTGACCAACAAAAAAAAATCCTTCCATCACTTCATTCATTGGCGAGCCGTTGGATGGTTGAGGTGCGGTGAGGTGGTGGTGCCCCCCCTCAAAAGAGCCGGTGGCTGTGCTGTGCCACACAGGAGCTTGGACGGGTCGAGACCCTGGGCGCAGCAGCGAAATTACTTATACTTATGTACAGTATGTACAGTACATACATACTTTTCGGTTCATTCATTCCCCACAGCGGCTTGTCGTTTCGTCAACCACCGGCGCAGCGCAACGCAACGCAACCTCGACCCCCCCCCCCGGGCCCCGTATGTAGCCTTTCTCAGCCCAGTGGGGAGGGGGGAAACCGTTGGTGCAAGGGTTGTCCTGGGCTTTTGGCATCCAGACTGGTGATGTGTCGGGTGTCGTTGAGGAAAACACAAGAGACGTGTAGTGTACTGTACAGTTCTATTTTGGATGTTGGGTCGTGGATCGTCAGCTTGAGGAAAATGTTCGGGTTACACGACGCTACCTTACAGGGACTCGGAGAGAGACAGAGCTTCCACATTGTTGATTGATGGTTTCGGAGCAAGAGGAAGGGCGGACGCACCTCACCTGCAACCCGGCACGGAACTCTCCATTCAATCGAGACCCTCCCTCCACTTCAGCCCAGTGGAGGGAGGTGCAGCCCGAGCAATTAGGCTGCCACTTTCTCACTGTCTCTACCCCGTCTCGTTGGAAGCTGCAGCTGGCCCCCCCTGTGTCTGACCAATGAAGCCCATCGCAACTCCCACAAGCTGTTGGACGGTGCATGGGGCATGGGGGGTTGATTCATCAGTTCTGGGGTTGATCTTGCCATTCTTCACGCTCTTCGCCTTTTTTTTTTTTTCCTCTCTCATGTTCAAATCTCTCTCTCTCTCTCTCTCTCTCTCTCTCTCTCTCTCTCTCTCTCTCTCTCTCTCTCCATTGGGGAGCCTTTTCGTCTCATCTCAGCTTCTCCCCCTCCATCCCAACATCTCGACATCAATCCGCTCCTCAAGCCATCCCGCCCATCAAGTCCCAGCTCCCCGGGCCAGCTGGTGCCGCTAACTAGCAGCCAGACTCCAGACTTACGCCCTACGCCTTTTGACCACGTCTCCCGCTCTTCCGTCTTGTGCCTTGTCTGTGCCATAGGCTTGCTTCCTTGTTACTTCACACTTCCTGTCTCCTCGTTCCTCGTTACTCGCGCTGCTGGACTCCTGTCTGGTAGCTGGATGCCAAGGTCGCATTGCGTCCACCCGACTACTTAACGTTACTTAACGCCTCGCCTCCGAGCCGTGCGACGGATAGATAGAGCTGGCGCCGACGGGACCCCCGAGGTCGTCTCGGCTTGGAGGTTGCGTCGCAAGTTGCAAGGCTGAACAAGACATTGTCGCGCATCTCTTGCGCATTTTCTCCTCTGCCCTGCTCAGGCATCCGAGACGTCCTACTGTACCAATCTTTTGCTTAACAACAGTACATACATACATACGCTCCCCATCTCCATCGCCGCTTCAAGGCACAATTGGCGTCGGCAACAACACCTAGCTCTGCCGACACCTATTTTTAACCACCTAATCGCTAATCACCCACCGTCGCCGTCCTCCCGGCGCCCGCCCGTCGCGCCCTCTCCTCACCACAACGCGGCTCGACGGCGCCAGACCTCCGCCCAAGGCAATACCACCCTAGCCCTAGGTCCTGCATTGTCACACCTTCTCCCCGCCTTCAGCTCTGCTTCGTCAAGGGAATTGAGTCGTCTCGCACCGTCCACCATGGCCGCCTACACGCAAAATCAACACATGTACCCTCAGGGCTACAATTTCCAGGCCTATCAACAGCAGCAGCCACAGCAGTCCCTGCCGCAGGAGCAGCAGCAGCAGCAACAGTATCAGCAAGAACAACAAGCCCCCGCGGATGGCGTCAACCGCCGCACCTCCTTCGTAGGCCTGCCCCCGATTCGCCGAGCCTCCACCTTCGGCTCGTCGCTGGGTTTGACCGCCGAGGAGTTCTCGACCGACGACGCCGACAACACGTCGCGCTCCCAGCAATCGTCGGCGAAGGCGGCGCCCGCAGGCCAGAACCCACCTCAGTCCAATATGAACGCCCAACAGCAGCAGTACCACGACCAGCAATACCAACAGTACCAACAGCAGCAGCAACAACAACAACAACAGCCGCCCCAGATGGGCCAGTTCATGCCCCCGCAGCCCGGCGGTCAAATCGTTCAGAATGTCTACCGGCCTACTCAAGGCGCTCGCGGTCCTCAAGGCCCTCAGGGTCAAGGTCCGCAGGGTGGACCCTTCCCCAGCCAGACGTGGCAGCTACATGCCCAGCAGCATCCGCAGAACCAAGGACCGCTCAACAATGGTTTTCAGCAGCCCGCCGTGTATGCCCAGGGACAAGGTCTGCAGCAGCCGCAAAGGGGCCCTCCAGTTCCCCAAGGAAATCCTCAGGCCCCGAACGGCGCGCAGGGTCAACAGGGTTTCCAGGCCGCTCCTCCGGTGGTCTTTCCGCCGCTGCCCGGCAACCTGATGCAGCGGTTTGGCGGCAACTGGAAGTTTCAAGAGTCTCACCTCACGGAGCCGCTTCAGCCAACCAACCGGCATCGCCATTCGCCAAGCAACGCATCGCAGCAACAGCCGTCTTCCAGCTATGAGAAGGAGACGGGCGTGCCGTTGCCCGCTCCACGCCAGAGGGCCGCTCAGCCGGAGCAGAATCAGCAGCAACAGCAACCTCCGCAGGGTCAGCAGACACAAATTCCTGCGGCCCAGGGGCCACCGGGAACCCCTCGGCAGGGTCAGGATGCTCAAGACATTCAGCGGAACCCGACCGGCCGGAATGATGGGGCCCCGCTCGGCCGCCTGCAATCGCATCAATCGCACCAGTCGCACAGTGAGGTGCCTCGCGCGGATCCTCCGGCCAACCGTAACTCGGGTGTCTTTTCCAGCCTCCGTGGACGTTTCGGGGGCGGCCACCATCACCACCACCATACCGAGACGGCCCCGAAACCCCCGCCGACCAGCGGCGGTGACGGCGCCTCTGTTGTGAGCATCACGACAGAACCCTCCGAACTCCAAAGACCGAACCCCGCGTTCGCACCGAAGGCCGGTGCTTCGACGCCGGATAACTTCTCGTACACCCAGAGCAAGGACAGCGTCGTGGCGCATCCACCGAGCACGCCATTCAACGAGCGAGATGCAACCAGCACGCCGCCTCCTGCCCAGTTCGCCCCGCCGAAGAAGACCAAGACCGGATTCTTTCACCTTGGCGGCCACGGTCACTCCCACTCGTCGAGCATCTCCAATAATGCCCCGCCCGCCCAGCCCGGCGTGCCTAGGACCTCGACGTCGACCACGAATGACACGGCCGACACTGGGGCCACGTCGAAGAAGCGCTTCTCGGCGCTCAAGGAGAAGTTCCGCTCGGCTCCGAAGGAGCAGTCCTTTAAGGTTCGGCTTCCTCCGCAGGCCCAGCAGGGTCCTCCGGGACAACAGGGCCAGCAGGGACCTCCTGGACCTCAGGGACAGTTCAAGGGTCCTCAGGACCTGCAGGGACAGGGAACCCCGCAAGGTCCTCCGAGACAATTCCAAGGTGGTCCCCCGGGCCAGCCCCAGGGTCCGACTAACTTCCAAGGGCCACCGGGTCCGTTGTTCGGACCCGATGGGCGATTCCAAGGCCCTCCTGGCCGGTACGTTGGGCCTCATGGTCCATTCATTGTTGGACCCCAGGGCCAGATCATCGTACCCCAGGGTCAGTTCATCAATCCTCAAGGCCAAATCGTTAGTCCTCCGGGTCAGGTGATGGGACCTCAAGGTCGGCCTTTGGGGCCTCAGGGTCAACCCCAGGGTCAGCCTCAAGGACAACCTCATGGGCAGCTTCAACCAGGATCCCAGGCTTCTCAGGGCCCTAATCTTTCTCCTGCTCAAGAAAAGCCCCAGGAGACGACCCAGGAGCAAACCCCAGCAGGATCGCAGGGTGAGCAGGCGAAGCAGGGAGAACAGGAGCAGCAGAGCCAGCAGGGTGAGCGTCAAGGCCCGCCTCAGGAACAGCCTCAGCAACAACCTCAGAGGGAGGCTCAAGATCAGAGGCAGGCCCAAGAACAGGCCCAGCCCACGCGTTCCGAGACCACTGTGTCGACGGGCTCCGGTACTCAGCCCGGCTCTGTGCCGCAGTCTGCTACCACCACCTCTCCCCCGCCCTCGCAGGCCGGTTTTGCCAACCCTCCGCCTGGTGCGCTGCCTTCGCCGGGTGTGCTGAATCAGTCTAACCCGAACCTCCCGCCCGGGATGAACCAACCTGTTACGGGCCTAAGGCAGCCCGGCTATGCCCTGCCACCTGGGGCCAATCCTCCTCAACAAACCGGCCCTCCCCAGAAGCAGGGCCAAGACCGGAAGGCCAGCGGCGGCCTGTTCGGGTTCCTGAGGCATCGCTCCGATTCCAAGCCTTCGGAGCCTCCCAAGCCTGCTCAGCCCGCCCAGCCAGGCGGTCCGCTGCCCATGGGCTTCCCAGGACAAGGCCCGCCGGGTCAGTTCCCTCCGCAGCATGGGATGCGGGTGCCGATTGGGCCTGACGGCCGCCCGCTTCTCGGTCCCGATGGTCGCCCGATGCTGGTTCCTGGCCCGCCAATGTTCCCTGGACAGCTCCCGCCTCAGCCGCCGTTTGCGCAGGCTAGACCTCCTGGCACCGCTGGATCGCAGCAGTCTCAGGGCTCGATTGCTGGATTGCGGCCGGTGGGGGTCCAGCAGCAGCCACAGCAGCCGTCACAGCAACAGCAACAACAACAGCAGCAACAGCAACAGCCTGGAGTCGCTCAAGATCAGCCGGGTGCGCGGCTTGCTGAACAACGGCCGCCGCAGCCGTCTCCGCCATCCACACAGGCCCAATCCGATGCTGCCTCGGCACGTGGGCTTTCCTCCTCTCAGCAAGAGCTCCCGAAGCCCGCCGAGCCGACTCCGGTCGACTCGCCTGTCTCGGAGAATTCCCAGCCCGCGACGACGCAGTTCTCCACGGAGCAGTCTCGGTTCCGGACCGCCTCGCCCGCAAATGCCAGGCCGGTGTTCACGCCGCCGGGTCCGTCAACCCAGCAGGCTCAGCAGGCGGTTAGCACCCCGGCGGACAAGAAGCCCGATGTGGATGTCGACTTTGACAGGCCCGTGTCGCCGGCCTCGCAAGCCCCGACTCCGAGGTCGGGGATCCCCGGCGAGGAGCTCGAGCGGAGAACGCCGGTGCAGACGACGGCGGTGAGGCAGCCGCCGAGTCCCTTGCCCGGTCAAGGTCAACAGCAAGGGCCTCCGCAGCCGACGCAGCAGCAGTCGGGCCCGCCGACTGCGAATGTTTCGCAGGGCTCTCTTCCCTCGCAGGCTACTCTTTCTTCGCAGCAGCAGCAGCAGCAGCAGCAACAGCAGCAGCCGGCGGGCTTCAGAGGTCCGGTTGGCCCGCCTGGTCCGCCTGGACATGGCCAGCCGGCTGGTCAAGGCCCGTGGATGCAAGGACCCCCGCCCGGGTCTGTTCCGCCGCAGTTCCGTCCGGGTGGTCCCGGTGGGCCTGGCGGTCCTGGTGGCCCTGGAGGTTTCAGTGGTCCAGGCGGTCCGGGGCCGCAGAAGGAGAAGGAGAAGGAGAAGGAGCAGAGTACTTTCTCCAAGCTGTTCGGCGGCAAGTCCTCTGGCGGAGCGGCCAAGGCGGAGAAGGAGAAGGAGAAGAAGTCCCTTATCGGCGCTTTCAAGCGCGGACATAAACACTCTGACGCTCCGCCGTCGCCGCAGCCGCCTCAGGGATTCCAGGGCCGTCCTCCCCAGGGCCCGCTGCCGCCTCCTGGAGCGCAGCAGCAGCAGCAGCAACAGCAGCCTCCATTCCGGCCGCAGCCGCAGCCACAACAGCAACCGCAGCAGCAGCTCCCCAAACCGGGCGTTCCGATCAACATGAAGCCGGCCCGCGAGGAACCGCAGTACGAGAGCGTCCCGATCCCGGCCGGTTATGGACACGTCCATGCCGAAGGCAAGATTGCGCCGGCGCCGGCGCCGTATTTTGTTGGTCCTGGTGGCCCCGCGCCGATGGTGCCGCCGGGAATCCCTGCGCAGCCTTGGGTTGCGCCGGGGGTTGTTCCCGGCGTGCCGGTGGGCGTTGTGCCTGGGGCGGTACCTCTGGGCGTTGTGACTCCTGGCGCCGTGCCAGCTGCCATCGTGCCTGGAGGAGGCATCGCGCGGGTGGGCACCCAGCCGGTTGGCGTTGCGCCGTCCACTACCTCGCAGGCTCCGTCGGTTAGGTCGGAGACTTCGCAGGCGCAGACGCAAGGACAGACGAGCCAGACTACCTCGACCAGTCCGGCTCCTGCTGGCTCGAGTCCTGTGCCGCCCGCTGCCCCGGCTCCTGCGGAAAATGGACCCAAGAGCGTCGAGCCGGCTCAGGCGACGGCCGCTCAGCAAATCCCTGCTCCGACTCCGCCGACTCCGGCACATAAGACCGAGGTGGTGTCGCCGTTATCGAGCCCGCCTGCTCCTCCGACCAGCGTCTCGCCTCCGGAGGAACGACCGCCGCAGGTCCAGCCTGCTCGGGTGTATGCTGAGGAGAACGCTAAGCCGGCGCAGTTCACTATTCAGTCTGATGTGCCGAGTCAGTTCATCGTCCAGTCGGATGTGCCGAGCAGCAATGCCGGACAGCACACTCGGAACGAGAGCGAGGACGGAATCTCGTCGCTCCCGTCCCAGCGGGCTGGCCGGCTGCCGTCGCCACCGGCCAATCCGATGTTCCCTCCTCCTGCCAACGCCGGTTCCGCTGCCGTCCCGCGTCCGTTCAACATATCTCCCGACCCGGTGACTGCGCCTGGAGGATGGCCTGTTTCCCCTCAGCCGACGCAAAACGTCGCTTGGAACTCGGGAACCGTCAGCTCCGAGCCACCCTCGGTCCAGCCAACTCCTCCTGCTGCACCGGCGGAGAAGCTGGCTACTCCCACGCAGCCGCAGGCTCAGTATCGCGTCCCCGACGACAATATCTACGACGCGACGCCGCGCCAGTCGCAGTTCCCTCCGGAGCAACAACCACAACAAAGGTCGCCGACCTCGCCTACGCGTCCGGATCAGCAGCAGCAGCAGCGCTACGAGCCGCCAACACATGCCACGATCATCATCAACAGCCCCGTGGAGAGCCAGCCGGTTGTGCAGTCGCACGAGACGAATCGCTCCGGCGCTGCGGCTGGTGTTGCGGCTGGCGTCGCTGCCGGTGCTGGCGTTGTCGCCGGCGGAGCTGCCGCTGCAGCCGCTGCCGGCACCCTCCCGCCCCCCGCCGTGACGGTCACGCGCGCCGGCTCCGAAGGCTCCCGCGAGCACTCGGACATGGAATTCGACTCGGACATGGAGTCGCCCGTGATCCAGGACGCGTCGATCGCGACGGTGCAGCAGGCGTCGCCGACAACGAGCCCGACGCGCAGCGGCAGCATTATCGCGCCCAACGGGGTCGCGGCGGCGAAGGACAGCGTGGCGATTTTTGAGCGGGCCAAGAAGAAGCTCGAGGAGCAGCGGCAGGCCGAGATGCGGCTCATTTTGGAGGAAAAGATTCCCGTGTTTGACGCGCAGGAGCAGGAGGAGGAGGAGAGGAGGAGGAGGGACGAGGAGAAGCCCCAGATGAGCGCCACGAGTTATCCCGGGCAGGAGTGGAATCCGTATGGCGAGGGGGGGTATGAGGATTGGGATTGAGTGAGGAGTGAGGAGGGATGATTTCCTCTTTTGAGTTTGGGATTCGGTCCATCTCTATTATTAAGAGGGAGGGGGGTGGGATAACTACCAGGATAAGTCGCTTTTGGATATGAGCTTTTTGGGATTTGTGATGGATGGGTTTTGAGAAATCCTGGGATGGGCCTGACTTATTACTTCACTGGCCCTGGTGAAAGGGATTTTTTTGGTTTCTTTTGTTTGGTTTTTTTCTTCTCTCTCCGTTTTCTTGTCTATCTGTTTGGAACGTTTTCACCTGGCTGAGACGCCGCCATCTTTTTCTTTTCACTATCATCTCGTTGTTAGTTGTTGACATCCGCCTAATCAAGAAATCGAGCAATCAAGCAGCCGATTCCATGTTTGGCTCGAAAGAGTGTGTTGACTGTGTCTCTGCTGTGTGGGCTTTGTCGTGTACTTGCGCCCTCGATGTCTGAGATAATACATGTGCATATATATACGTGTAGATCCCGACCAGGCTCAGCTCCTGACAGACTGTCCAGTCTTAGTCTCAAGGTATAATTTGGTGAACAGGGAAAAGCAGAACCCGTCCTCCACTTCCTTAGGTTTCTGTCATCGGCTCATGATTCATACATACACTTTGCACTGCTATCCACCCAACTACCTACGTGAACCTTCCTAACCGACCTGACACCTGGGTACATACAAAGGCAAGGAACTGATCAAGCAACTCCCAACCCTCCTGTTTGACATTAAGTACGGACCTGTATACAGACCGACGGGGTATCTTGAAAACTACCCTAACAAACAAGCAAATAAGCCGTGCAAAAACCATAAAAAACAACCCAGACACAAAACCAAAAGTACAGCACAGTACAGCACAGCACGGTGGAGCACGGCGCGGTGGGTATGATATAAACAGCATACCTCCCTCCCCTGCCATCCCTCCACCCCTCCTTCCCTTCTCTCTAGGTCTCCCCAACCCAGTCCAGCCCAGCCCAGCCCAGCCCAGCCCAGTCCAGCCCAGTCAATCCATCCATCCATCCATCCATCCATCCATCCAACTCGCTCTCAAACCATTAGTTAGGGTATGTGTATATGTATGTCAAGCATGTACGGACGTGCGTACATACATACGTACTGTGACAACTTGGATACAAGACTCGCTCCCACCCAACCCAACCAAACAAAACAAGAAAAAAAAAAAACAACAACAGAACAACAGATGACAAAGACAACCCGACAAACAACCGATACAAAACAAAACAAAGTGGGAATACGAGACAAGACAGGTAGATGATGATGGATAAAAAAGAAAAGCAGAGGGGGAAAGGGAAAAACAATACGGCGAGAAAGCATAAAATAATATGTAAACCCCCCCAATCCTCGCATACAACCAGCCCTCCTCCTCCCCCTCTGCCTTTCGCCTGGCTTGGCGCTTCCGACGATGAAGTGAAGTGAAGCGAAGTGAAGGGCGTGATATCACGAACGACACCTCTTAACGCAGCCCAAGGAGAAGCCGTCGGTTCGGGTTCGGGTTCGGGTTCAGGATGCCGGAGCCGTTGCCGTCGTCGTAATAGCGGCAGGGGCCGTCTCATCCTCGTCCGTTGCCGTTGAAACTCCCTGTTTTGGCGAAGAAGCTGTTTCGTTTGGCGCCGGTGATGGGGTATTATTATTATTGATTCTCTTGTGTTTGCGTGGGAGGAAGGACCTGGTGGGACGGTTCGGCTGGGACGGTGGTGGTGGGCGAGATTTCTCCAGACATCTTCCTCTCTTCGGGAGATGCGCTCTCGCTCTTGTCGACCTTCTTCTCCGTCGTCCCCTTCTTCTCACCCTCCACCACCGCCACGGGCAACTCCGGCAGCGGCTTCAGCTCCCCCCTCCTTCCCTCCTCCAACCCCTGTCCCGAACCCGGGCCGGGACTCTTCTCCCTCCTTTCCCTCCCCCCCTTGCCACTCTCACTCGGCGCCACGCTCGAAACAGACCGTTGCCTCCCATAAGGCGGAGGCTGCTGCTGAAGCATCTGAGCCTGCGAAGCAGGCACCACCCCGCCGCCAATCCTGGCCCAAAACATCTGCTCCCTCAACCTGACGCTTTCCTCCCACGCCGCGCGCTCCGCATCCTCGCCCTCGGCGCGCCAATGCCCGTCCTTCACGATGCGCAAAAACCCCAAAAACTCGCACGTCGAGCGCACCCGGCCGAGGCAGTACCGGCACAGCGGGTATCCAACCTGCGTGGCGTCGGCCTCGCTGACGCGAAAGCGGTGGGTGCGGAGGTGCTCGTCCTCCTTGCGGGACTCGCCGCACAGGGCGCAGGGGTTGAGCTCGGGCCGGACGACGCGGCCGAAGCGGCTGGTGGCGGTGGACGGGGTGGGCTCGACGACGAGGGAGCCGTCCGTCATGGCGGCGAGGACGGAGCGGCGCGCGAGCCACGAGAGGCCCGGCGCCGTGTCGAGGCGGAGGGTCGGCTCGATGTCTTCGATGAGGGCGCGTTTGTAGAATTTGGTCTCTTTGAGAGGCGGGAGCGGAGCGGGGGTAGACGAGGCTGATGGTGTGCCGCTGGACGAGCTGGAGGGTTGTGGTGAGGTAGAAGGAGGGGTGGTGGTGGTGGTGGTGGTGGTGGTGGTGGTGGTGGTGGGTTCGGTCATGGCGGCGCCTGCGGATGCGAGACCTATGGCGAACGAGGCAAAGGTGGAACCAGTCGAAAGACGCTGGCCTGATAACCGCTTGGAGGTCCGTAATAGCTCGCGGAAGTCCTCGTAAGCAGCCACGTCGGTACGCAGGACGGGATGTATCAGATGGGTGAAGCTGGTCGGATACGACGGCGACATGGGCACCGAAAGGCTTTGCCGGGCCGAGGCACTCCCACCGGCGATTGAGCCTTGGATCTCGCGGGCGTCGAAGCTCTCAACGCCGGGAGATGACGGTACGGTCGGGGGAGGGGGTTCTGTCTTCTCGAGGGCGAGCTGCTCCAGGACGTGTTTGAGCTCGACAAGCTGCTCCTGTTGGGAGAGGAGCAGGCCCTCGGTGTCGGCAAGCTGGGCGCGGAGCTGGTCGTTCTTGCGCTGCAGGGCTTCTTGCTCCAGGCGAGCATCTTCCTTGGCTGAGATGACCATCTTGTTGGCTTCCTCGAAGAGGGCGGCGGTCAGGTTCTCGAGTTCCTGCTCGATCTTTTTCTTTTGCACCTCGGTGTCCAGACGCGCCTTCTTCTCCTCGGCGATTTTTGCCTCGAGCGCAGCCTTCTCGGCCTCAGCCGTCTTGCGCTGCTCCTCCACCAGCGCCTCGAGTTCTCGTATCCTCTCCTTGGCTTTCTCCAGCTCCAGGCGGGCCTCGGCGAGATGGTCATCCAAAGCGGTCTGGTGGTTGATGGCGCGAATAAGCTTAGTGCTCAAAGCGGTGACTTCGTCATCGGGATCGGGAGGACAAGGGCTAGACGTGGCATCGCGACCAGAGGGAGTCTGGCCCCGACTCCGAGGGTCTGGGAGGGTGCTGAGGTCATCGTCGTCGAGGGGAGTGGGGACGAAAAGGCGCTTGCTCTGGGGCGTAGAGGGACGCGAAAACCTGGCGGCGTCGGGGGTCAAGGACTGCTCGGTGGTGGAATTGGACCTGGCATGGGAGGCGGGAGGCTTCGGCGAGGCGGAGCGTAGGATGCTAGACAGCGACCGATGGTGACCGAAGCGGCCGTTTTGAGAGGATGGCGGCTGGTGGGAGGGCCAGCCTGCCACAGCAACAAATCTTTTTTGCCACAGCAGTCAGCTTGAATCCCGGACAGGCAGATGATGTAAGTAGGGGAAGTCCTTGAAAGAGGTGATCTCAGGGCAGCGTTGAGGACTCACGAGTACTCCAGCTTGACGACTGGTGGTGGTGGACCACACCAAGCAATGGCGGGTCCTCAACACAAGCAACTACCAACTGCTTTGATGTTCCCTTTGATGCAGCGCAGCGTTTGGCAGAAAACGAGGAAAAGCCTTGGGTGTTGGGAGACGGCGAGGTGAAGATGAAGGGTTCCAGCGGCGACACGTGAAATCTCTGAACGAGCGAAGGACCAGGGAGTGGAAAGGAGAAGGGAAAATATAAAAAGGGTAAAAAACAATCTTTGTAGAGGCCGTGACAGATCAAAACAGCCTCCGCAAGGGGACGGACATGGTGGAGCAGTGTGTCAGGTAGGTACTATACGGAGTGTTCGGGCGGGAGTTCGGGACGTGGCGACAGAGTGTGAATCGGAGGCAGAGGCGCCGACAGAGCGAACACACACACACACACACACACACAAGAGTGAAGCGCGCATCCGGTGGTTCCAAGGATTCCAAGGGCGCCGCCGAGGAACCTGAAGAGGTCGCAGTGGCACCNCGACGACGAAGACGACGAGGACGACCAATCCCATGCCAGAGCCAGAACCACGACAGTGCCCTCTGCGGCCTTGTTGGGCTTGGCTTACTTAGCGCCGCCATGGGAAAAGCGCGCTCGATTTTGTGGTCAAGCGCAGCTGCAAATGCGGGAATCATTGGATCCTCCAGCATATATGGATCCCCCACTCGGCCGCCCGTGCTTCAGCCGGATCATCGGCAATGGCATCAGCTGGCCGGGATGGAGATCTGTTTGCGCTTCCAGGTTCCAGACTCTCCGTCCCATTGGAACTGCGACAAGGCTGTGTTTCACGTAGATCTCTGGCGATCGGCACTGAACTCAGTGGGTATGAGTTGGTAAGTATGGCAAAAAGTTTCCATGGACTGGACGTTGTGTTCGCTGCGTGGTGTGGCAAAGCAAACAGCTGTGAGACGATGTTGATTGAGAGTGAGCTTCCAAGTTGGAAAAGCAGGGAACACGAGGCTCCACCTCTTTCATCCGAATCGGGAAGTGAGCTCGGTTCGGATGCCAAGACGTGGAAAGCCAGTGAGTGATCTCCATCTCCACGTGCTTCGTCACCCTCCTCCCTCCTCCCCTCCTCTGGGACGTCATCTGGATGCCCAATCAGGAAATTCGATCTGGCCCCTCTCTGCGCCAGACAGCATCTACGTCGGTTGCACCTCCTCACAACTGCAAGGGATGGGGTAAATCTGAGACATTTATTCGTGTGCTACGTACCAGATAAGGTATTCCCGGTATTCTTGGTTAAGTCTTTAGCCGGCAAGAAGCTGCTCTCTCAGTGTTGCACTCTTGCTCCCAATTCCAGTTCCTACATCCCTCGGCCCAA
Source organism: Mycothermus thermophilus (assembly GCA_011316235.1). Taxonomy (NCBI): domain Eukaryota; kingdom Fungi; phylum Ascomycota; class Sordariomycetes; order Sordariales; family Chaetomiaceae; genus Mycothermus; species Mycothermus thermophilus. The sequence goes on along the minus strand of QQBE01000019.1, from coordinate 382,051 downwards.
GTGGAGCTTGTATTTGGTCCTCGTTTCCCTTCTACGCGACCCAAAGACAGTCCACGCTGAAACTAGCCACGTATCATGACACTACGTCGCAGTAACCTCCAGCACCTCGCATCCCACTTTGACAGCAGCTCGTGTGTTTCAAAAACTATCCGTTTGGAACATGTATCAGGTATGCCCTTGAACAAAAGCCATGTCTACTCCATCCTGTGTCTTCGTTGTACATACTACCTAGGATTGAAAACGATTAGTTCAGACGATCGCCGATCTCTGTGGCGGATAGCAGGGAGATTCCACATGCTAGAATACACAGAATTCCGTCCTCCTGTTCCTACCTGAACGACATTTTGGGCCATTACACAAATATCAGGATTAACGCCACATCCCCAAACATCGCCTCCATGGTCCGGTGGCAGGCACCATGGTTTCTTTTCATTGCATCCCGGAGTACATACAACAAAGCCGATACCCCCAGATGGTAATTATCTCAGAGGAGGCGCCATAAACGCCAAGGGAGCCTTGTGATTTCTGTCTTGAAGCTTAAACACCCTGGTCGTCCCAACTACAAAGTCCATGGATAAGCTTCTTTGCCACTCAGGTAGCAGCCAGCATGGTCTGGCCCGTATATTTCTCGCATCTTAGCAGTCATACTAAGCTTCTCGAGACTCCCGGGTTCCCTACCCGTTGCCTCCCGCTTTTATCATGACTCGACCGAGACCTTCGTCTTTATCATGGCCGGGCCTCGTCGGCCAGAGTCGTCAAGTGCCGAAGTCCGTCCATGTCATCCCAGGCCGATGATCTTGTCCTGGCTCAGGCCATTTCCATCCGAGCTCAAATACACAGGAGGGGCAAAGACTTCGTATGACAGCCAGATGCCGATAGTAGCCTCTGAGCCACTTTTAAGCCCGTGACGCGAGCAAATCACCGAGTGAATATGATTCTCTCCAAGCTCCCTCCAGCTCGATGGTTGTTGAATTCAAACCTTCTCTCCAAATCAACTATTTTCTCCTTAGCTATCCGTAATATCAATCCTATTATTTTCCCGTCAAAGAACAAGCGTCCATCCCACCATGAGCGCCGAGAATCTCGTGCTTCTCAACGACATACCATACCTCCAAGGAGACATATCCTACCAACCATCTCCAGTCTTCAGCACCACCACCAAGCCCAATCCCTCTGGGACCCCATCAAGATCCTACCATCGCCTGGTGCTGCACGAACTACGCACCCGCCACAACGTCGCTGCCGCCACCGCTGCCGCCAGCAGACCTCCCTCTCTGACCAATGCAGCTCCCCCACGAAGAGTCAACTGCATAACCCCCTTCCCTCCGTCGAGAATTAATCACCGCCAGTCCATCGGCTCAACCAGGGGTAACACGACCTGCACAGACCGGGTCCTGGCAAAACTCCGAGAGAAGAGGGTGGCGCTGGTGAGACGACAGTTTGGTGATCTGTGGCGGCGGAGGGGGCTCCCGCGCATCTCCTCCATCTCGCAGCCGGGGCTGGGACAGGAGGACTTTTGGCCGGGGAACCGCGGGAACTTCCACTCCACGGCGGCGGAGGTGCAAAACCCTGATGGCATTGAGCAGCCAGGAGTTATTAACCATCAGGAGCAGGAGAGCCCCGGGGAAGACAACCATGTGTACCATGGGCTTCCAAACTCCATCCCACCTCAGCCCGATGCTTTCATAAACAATGCCTATGACGAACGGCGGCAGCCCTGGACATCCATTCAGGACCCCTCTACCAACGTCGATATGCCATATCCCCACGACGCGGAGGCCACGGATCCCAACTCGGGACTCCCGCCATTAATGGCCCGTCTCGTCGAGGCAATCCAGCAGCAGGCACAGGCCGACATGATGCCCAATCCTTACACCTCGATCCAACAACCAGACACCATGGCCTACTCTTCAGAGATGCCTTGGACAACTCCTTCCCAACCGTCCGTTTACGAGACCATGCCCTCCGTCGTGGGGTATCATGATGTTTCCCAAAGAGTCCATTCCTATGATTTCTCCCTGGATGGCATATTAAATTCCGGATTTCAGGGGAACGATGAGTACTCGTATGATGTCCCGTTTCCTCAGTTCCCCGCAACCAACAGCGATGACACAACAACGACCCATCTTCCCTACGAACTCAACCCGTATTACCCGGCCCAGGACTCCCACCAGCAACAACCCCCTCCAAGCTTCAACATCAACCTGAACCTTGCCGCCCACAACCCCTTCTTCGACACAGCGCAGCAGAAGGACTTGACCAGGACTAATACCCATACCGCCCGTGATTCCGAAAGCGAGGCTGAAGAGCACGACATGACCGCCTCCCTCTGCGCAGCCACCAGCGGCGCCGTCTCCGCAGCCGGCGCGTCGGTCGACGCTTTCGCGAAGCTTTGGGGGATAGCAGCAGCACCTACTACTACTACTACTACCACCACCACTACTCGCAATACTCCGCAGTCGCCCCAATCCAGATCGTGGTCGGTGGCCAAGGACGACGACGACGACGAAGACGACGAGGACGACCAATCCCATGCCAGAGCCAGAACCACAACCACCACCAAGGTCAAATCAAAACGGGGACGAAAGAACAAGCCCCTGAATCAACAACCACACCGACGCCCATCCGCAACAACCGGCTCAACAACAACTCTTCTCTCATCCCCGTCAACCGCTACCGCCACCACCACTCCTACTACTACCACTAACAACCGTCCTCGCCGTACTTCAACCAAACGAAGCCGCTTATCCTCACCCGATCCCAATACTAGCAGCAGGTCAATCCAGCTGCAGCCGCGGCCCGGTCAAGCTCAATCTAGCAGGACGCCAAAGCCCTCCTCCTCTTCCACATCATCTTCAACAACAACAACAACAACAACAACACCATCATCGTATACTCCCAGGAGCAACAACAACAATAACAACAAAAGACCCCGTCACCAAAAAGACTCAACCTCCAGCAGCTCTAGCTCCAGTTCCGTCTCGGGTTCAAGCTTGAGCTCGAGCTCAAGCTCAGCATCCCTAGAAACGTTATTATTACCCTCTCGTTCTTCACTTCCTACGTGTCACAATCCCACTAGCACATAATCCCATCATTTCACACACTCGCATCTCAGCCGCAACGCAGGCAAAACACCCAAAACTACCACCAATCGAAAGCTCTCGAAAAACCCTAATCAGCTATACTAACTACAACCGCGCGCGACCCGTTGCACGGGCGTAGAGGGCAGTGGAAAGTCGGGAAATTCGAGTGTGGCCGACTGGCGGTCAGACTCCTCGCCCCTTATGCACGGACCACCCCGTACACATGACCTAGCGTGCCACCCCCGCCAACGCTACCTATAGCTGCCGGGCTAATGGAAGCCGGCGCTCCCCCCCCCGCGGCTCAGGGGGAGGCGGCGGCCCGAGCCAGCCCGCCCCCCTAATCAACCCAGCCAACCTAGCCGACCTAGCCCCGGGCCCCGAAGCTTCAGAAGACCCCCCCTACCCCGAGGGAGATTCAGGACCTCTAGAACAGCCTACTAGCCCTAGTACCGGCTATACTCCAGGGCACCGGCAGGAGCATCGCTAATAAGATCAAGGAGGCCTACAGGACTATAGGAAAGGCCCCCGAGAGCCCCACCCTACACCCGACCGGCCTACCTAAACGGGACCTACAGAAGCTTATTACCGAGGAGGTTAAAAAGGCCGTAGGGGAGGCTAACCGCCAGAAACTCCTTACAAGGACCTGGGCTGATGTAGTGGCCGGAGGGTCCCTAGGGGAACTCCCAGCCCCTTAGAAGGTAGTCCCCCCCTGTGCGGCCTGTGAACTTACTATTCGGGGGGCGGAAATACCGGCCGACCTAGCTACGAGAACCCCTGCCTAGGTAGTCCAGGCAATTAATTAGGCTATAGGTAAGGTAGGCGTAGCCCTAGTAGCTAGAAGGCTTCCTAGCAGGGATATTATCCTTATATTTAGCGACCTAGCTATTAAATAGTAGTTCTCAGCTAACTAGGAGAAGTAGCTTTAAAAGGTATTCGGCCTGTAGGCCCGGGAGGTAACGAGGACCTTTGTAGTCTTTATAAAAGGGGTCCACCGTAGGGACCTAGAAAGCGTTATAGTAGTTAAATTCTAGTAGGAGCTAGGCTTCCGAAGCATTAACAACGTTATAATTAAGCTTCTAAGAGCTAAGGGCTATACTAGGGCTAAGGTATGTATAGCCCTAGCTAACCTAGGCGAGGCTATTAAGGCCTGCGAGGAGGGGCTATTTTGGAGGTCCCGGCTTTATAATTGTAAGCCCTACTAGGCTGCCCTGAACCCAACCCAGTACTTTAAGTGCTGGAGATGGGGGTATATCCAATGCTACTGCTGAAAGGAGGCCCTCTGCCTGTACTGCGGTACCAAAGCCTACGGCCAGGGCGGAAAGGAGGATAAGGCCGACTGCCCTACCCTTAAGGGACTCCGGCCCCCCTAGTGCCCCGCCTATAGGGGGAAGCATTTAGCTCGGGATAAGGAATGCCCGGCCCGGGCTGAGGTGAAGGCCAAGGCTAGGGAAGCCTACGCCTTCCGGCCAAGGACCTTTGTGCAGATGGGGGTTACAAGGCCCGACCCTTAGCCCTAGCCCCAGGCCTAGCCCCAAGCCCAGCCCCAGACCCAGCCCCAGGCCCGAACCTGGGCCCTGACCACCGCCGCCGGGGACGAGAATGGGCTATATAGCCCTAAAGTAAACCAACTATGGAAACGGCCTCGAGGGAGGCCCAGCGGCGTAGCAGTAGCTGGGCGTGACCCCTTACAACTATGTATCGACCTGGGGTTCACAGGTTTGAACCAGACCTCGGGTATAGTTTTTAGGTTCTTTGGGGCGAATCGAGCCGCTAACCAGCCAGCTACCTAACCTACCAACCAGCCAGCTACCCAGCCTACTAGCTAGCCGGCTACCCAGCCTACCCAGCTGGACCCCCACCCCCTAGCTGCCCTATAGGACCATGATAGTAACTATCCTATTATAGAACACCTAGGGAAACAAGGAGACCCTTGAGACCCTATTAGAAGAAGTGTAATTCGACCTCCTCGCTATTTAGGAGCCCTAGATCAACCTATATACCAGGTCTACCTACTACCCTAGAAGCTCCCGGTTCTACCTAGTCTATAAACCCGGTGCTAGGGCAGCCCTATACGTAATAAAGCGCTACGAGGTTAGCTAATAGGACTATGGGGCAGAAGATCTATAGTGCTAGGTACAGCTGGTATAAGGCCTAGAAATCTAGTCAGTCTACAACCCCCCGGCGATTTAAGAGGCCCTGGGCTAGCTACTAGACCTCCTAACCCCTAAGGGGCCAGTAGTCCTAGCAGGGGATTTTAACCTCCACTACCCCTACTAGGATTACTATAACCGCCTGGACCGTAAGGCTGAACACCTGCTAAACCTGGCCGTATAGTAGGACCTGGAGCCCCGGACCCCCTACGGGGCTACCACCTGGGCCCCCCAGGGCAGGAGGCAGGCCCGGCTATCAACTATTAACTATATCTGGGCCTTAATAGGCCTAAGGGGCTCCTACTATGGAATTGAAACCCGGGGACGATCAGACCACTACCTACAGGCCTTAGAAATCCTACTAGGCCAACCCTAGAAGGAATAGGCCACCCGGCTACCTGGGTGGTCTTGGGGGATGATGGATAAGAAGAGGGTGGAAGCCGAAGCTAAAAACCTACCCCTGAAAATGGGCCTGAGGATAGGAGAACTCGCTAGGAAGGCTAAGACCCCCTAGGGCTTAAAAGAGGCGTTTGATCAACTAATAGAAGAGCTATAAGTAATCGCTGAAAGCTCTACGCCTAGAAGAAAGCTAAACCGAGGCTTCCAGGCCCCGTGGTGGTCCCCCGAAGTCCGAGACCTATGCTGTAAGGCTAGGGAGGCTGAGAGGACCTACAGGGTAGTTACAACCCCCGAAGCCCGCTTAGAGCTTAACAGGGCTTCTAAAGCCCTCTCTAAGGCTATACAAGCCTCAAAAACAGCTAAGTGGAGGGCGACCCTCCGGGAGGCTTAGGACAATTAAACCCTCCTCTAGAAACTCGAGCGCTGGGCTAGGCTGAAAAGCTTCGCCCCTGTAGACCCCCCAAAGCTACTAGCCCTTAGGGACCCCTACGGGGGCCCCGATCTGACGACCTTCGAGGCCAAAGCCCAAGCCCTAGCCGGCCGATTCTTCCCCAACCTACCAGCCGACCTCTCAGATATTCAGGACCCTGCCCTCACCTACGAGTGGCCTAGCAGCTTCGAGATCAGGCAACAGGTCACCCCCGAGGATATCCTTAAGGCCCTACAGGGGACCGCTCCCTGGAAGGCCCCAGGGGAGGACCTTCTGCCTACAGGCCTTCTGAAAGCCTATGGCCGGCCACTAGCCCGCGTTCTAGTAATCCTAGCCACAGGATGCCTCCGGCTAGGATAGTTCCCCCTAAGGTTTAAAACCGCTAAAACTATAGTGCTCCAGAAGCCCGGAAAGCCCCCGGCCACATACCGGACCCCCGCAGGCTACAGACCTATAGCCTTACTACCTACCATCGGGAAAGTTATAGAGGCTATAGTGGCGAAGAGGGTCACCAAAGCAGCCGAAGCGAACAACCTACTACCCGAGGAGCAGATAGGCAATAGGGCCTATAGATCTACGGAACTAGCAATACGGCTAGTAGTGGCCCAGGTTCAGGAGGCCTAGAGGCAGAAGGCAACCGCCTCCCTTCTCCAGCTAGATATTTCAGGGGCCTTTGATACAGTAAACTATACCAGGCTACTAGCCACCCTCAGAGAGCTAGGCTACCCACGGTGGCTAGTCCTCTAGGTAAAGGCCTGGCTAGCCGACTATTCGGCTATCCTCTGGTTCAACGGCAGGGCTACAGAGCCCCTCCCAGTAAAGGCCGGAGTCCCCCAGGGCTCCCCGCTATCCCCAGTACTATTCCTCCTCTATATCAGCACCCTATATAGGGCGCTAAAAGAGGAGTACCTATACCTAGGTATAGTAGGTTTTACAGATAATACTAACCTTCTAGCCTTCGGGAGGACCCCTAAAGCTAACGCCCGGCAGCTGGAGAGGGCCTAGGATACCTGCCTACGGTAGGCAAAAACCCGGGGAATAGCCTTTGCAGCGGAAAAGAGCGAGCTAATCTACTTCAACAGGGGCCGAAAACAGTAGGATATACCGGTCAACCTAGCCCTCCCCTAGGGGGGAGGGACTAGCCCTATACAGCCCACCCAGTTAGCTAGATTCCTAGGGGTCTGGCTGGACTGGAGGCTCTCCTAGAAAGCCTATAGGCAGGCTGTTGAGGGGAAACTACGGACCCAGGAGTTTGCCCTTACAAGAATCGTAGTAAAAACCTAGGGCCCAGGCCTAATCCGGGCCCGGGAGGTGTATACTAAGTGTATACGCAGCGCCCTAGCCTACAGCGCCTCCAGTTTCTACACGCCTACCCCCCCTGGGGGGAAGCCTCAGGACGTAGCTCAGGGCCTAGGCAAAGCCTAAAACCGCGGTTTACAGGTAGTTACAGGGGCTTATAGGGCTACACCTACCTATACCCTGGAAACCGAGGCCTGGGTCCCCCCCCTGGACCTCTACCTTAATAAGCGACTTACTGACTTCGAGAGGTAGATTTAACAACCGGTCCTTCCAGGGGGCCGGAGGCCTGTGGAAATCATAACTAACGCCTGCCTCAGGCTCTACAGGAGATTTAGAAAGCCTAGGAAGAGGAGGGGCCCCCGGGAGGCCCAGGGGCCACAGGGGCCTACAGAGGTCGAGAGAAGGGCCCTAGTAGTTAAGCAGTAGGCTAGAGGGAAGCCAACGGAAAAGGTGATTCAGGAGGCCTAGGAGGAAAGGTAGAAGCAAAGGATTCAGGCACAGGGCAGGCGAGCCGGGAGACCGGCAGATTAGGACCCCCCCAACCTTTTATTTACGGACAAGGCCCTAGCCCGCTACCAGGGCCTAACCAAGGCTCAAAGCTCCCTACTTACCCAGGCTAGGGCGGGGGTTATAGGCCTTAGGGGCTTCCTTTTTAGGGCTAAAGTCCCCGGGGTCAACACCC
>QQBE01000019.1:173650-373290 GCA_011316235.1 Mycothermus thermophilus | reverse complement strand
TGATGATTCGACGAGTCGCGCGTCCCCGGGGCGAGGCGACACGGGGCGGAGGGGTGGGAGGGTGGAGGGGGAGGGGGAGAGCAAAAAGAAGTCGGAGCGGCGCGTTCCATTCCATCTACCACAGAATCTCTAACACAGAGACACTGAGAGAAACGACACATAATAATAGCTACTAGAGTTACACTACACCACCTTACCTAACCAAACACAAGAGAAATAAGAGAAAAAAAAAAGGAGAGAGAGAGCGAGAGTGTGTATGATAGAGAGAGAACAAGGAAATCCAGGACGTAAGCGTCGTCCTCCCTGACAGTCGGCGAGCGGGAGGAGTTTGTGGGGTGGGAACAAGACCCTCTTTCCTTTTCTTTTCTCCCATCCCATCTAACCCGACCAACCAACGCCCCCCCTCCCGATCCGTCTAGTAGTCGTAGCAATAGACACCACGCCCGTTGTTTTTATCGCTCAGCAAAACGACATCTGACTCGAGACATCACAACTCCCTCCTTGCCTTTTTTTTTTGTTTTGTGCTTTGTAAGCCCTCATGCTCTTTTGAGAGAGAAATCGAAAACGCCCAGTTTCCCCTCTTCCTCATCTGATCCCCTCCCACCTTCTAACCCGACGCGCTTCCCATACCTTGCTTGATCCCTGCCTTTTCCTTGGAATTAGGCCGCAACCCACTCCGTGGGTGGTCTGGCCAGATACTCCCTCATCTATTTACTTTGCCGCGCCACCGCCCTTGAACCTCTCGGTCAGACTCGGGGATCAAATGAGGACAAAGAGGAGACCGGGAGAGATCGCTAATGCCAACGAGGACAAGCTCAGAGCTCATCCTTGGCCTCGGCGTTCGCCTCAGCCTTGTGCTCCTCCTTAGCTTCCTCCTTGACCTCCTCCTTGGTCTCGGGCTTGATTTCCTCCTTGGCTTCGGGCTTGACCTCCTCCTCCTTGGTCTCGGGCTTGATTTCCTCCTTGGCTTCGGGCTTGACCTCCTCCTCCTTGGTCTCAGCCTTGGGCTCTTCCTTGATCTCGGCGTTCGCCTCCTCCTTGGCCTCAACGACGGGCTCGGCAACAGGCTCAGCAGCGACGGGCTCAACGGGCTCAACAACCGGCTCGGCGCTGGCCTCGTTCTTCTCGCTGGCCGGCTTGGGAGCCGTCTCATCCCGCTCCTTCTCGCCCTCAATGCTCTCCTTGACCTCGGCGGGGAGGGGCTCGTCAGGGACTAGCTTCGTCTCCTTGTTGGCACCTGTGACATTCAGAGTTAGACAATCAATGTTCTTGCTTTTTTTTTAGACAGAACTGGCTACACACCCTCAACATCCGGATGCGGCGGCGCAACACCGGCGGCAGGTTCCTCGTCGCCGACGCCAGGCAGCTTCTCACCAGGAGGCAGGACAATTTCGTTGCCGTTGGCGTCGATGATGCGGGTGCGGGTCTCGTAGCGCGTCTTGAACTCAACCTTGCCCTGGAGGGCCTTGACCTGCTCCTCGTTCAAAAGGTTGCCGTCCTGATCGCGATACTCGACGCGCTCCTCCTTGCGCACGAATTGGTGGTTGCCAGCGACCGGAGCGCCAGAAACGTCGGCCTTCTTCTGAACTTGCTGGGGCTGCCTCTTGGCCGCCGGAGCACCTGGCTTCTTGGTGGTGGCCTTGGCCTTGGTCGGCTGACCGGCCGGCGTCGAGGGCAACGACTTGTACGCCTCATACTGTGGAAGAGTCGAAGTGTTAGCATTTCATTGATCAGATTGCACCATCACTCTCGGTTGTGTTTTCAACGTACGCTGTCCAAAAAGTTGTTGCAATCCCAATCCCACGTCTTGAACAGCTTGACGCGCTTGCACTCGGCCTTGGTCCAGGGGTTGCCGTAGGCCAGGGGCGAGAGCAGAGTGAAGACGACGATGGAGGCAACGAGGAAGCCAATGGCGCCCGCCTTGCCGATGATGGGCTTGTCCTTGAGGCCAATGACCGAGATACGGGCAGTGACAAAGTCGTAGATCTGGCAGAAAGCCATGATGGCAAAGTACAGGGCCGGGAAGTAATGGTGCAGGAAGAGCTGGCGCTGCATCAGGTAGAAGGGGAAGTAGTGGAGGGCCCAGCCAAGGACAGACGTGCCGATCTCATAGTCGAAGCGCTTGAAGGTGGTGTTGGCGTAGTCGTTGCAGCTACGTTGCCAGCGCAGAACGGCGATGCCCTTGAAGATAACGTAGACGACCACGGCGGCGGTGGCGCTCCACCAGACCAGGGGGTTGCCGATGAGGTAAATCTGACGGTGCTCCTTGCCCCAGAAGTTGATACCACGGCGCAGGATGGGCCACGAGGGCGGACGCGAATCCCAGGCGTGAGAGTCGGTGAGACCGGCGTTGGTCTTCCACATGACCTTCTGCAGCTCCCAGAACTTGCCAAAGAAGCCGGGCTTGCGGTAGTTGACCGTCTCGGCGTCGGGACCGAGCTTGGGGTGCTCGTTGAACTCGACGTACCACAGGCTGTTGGGAAGAGTACCGCCGCGAGCGCACGTCACCTCCTGCTGCTCCGAGGCCCACTCGGGGAGCTTGACCTTGTGAGAGAAGAGCACGCAGCCAGTCATGATGTGAACGAGACGGAACTTGGTATCAATGGTGCGGATGCGCTCCTGGGCAACGCCCTTCTTGGACTTCTTCTTGACGATCTCAACACGGAAGAAGTCGTTAGCATCGCCGTCGAAGCCCTCGTAGCCATAAGCGGACACCTCATTCTGCCAGTCGGCCTCGGTGATGGGAGGGCGCACGTCGTGCGAGTGGAGGCGGCGGTGGGTGGCCAGGTGGTAGAGGCGGACAATGGCGCCATCCTTGATGTAATGAGGCTCAGGCAGATGGTACCAGGCGCTGGTGCCATTGATGGGGCGGCCGTTCATGTCAAGGGGCTGGGTCTGGTTCTCAAAGAGCCACAGGTTGTTGTCGTCCTTGTGGGGATAGAGGGTGACTTGCTGCTGCTTGGAACCGGTGGGGTACATGAGCGGGTGGGAGTGCAGGTAACCGCCCTGGGTGTTGACGTGACGGATGGTGACGCGGCTGCCCAGGAGAACGTCGGCAGGCACGTTCTTCATGCCCTTAGAGTTGAGGGTCGACTGGAACTCGGAGCTCATGAAACCGTCGCCGTCGCCAGGGTTACGGAGGCAGGCAAAGTGGATGGCGAACATGCCCATGTACAAGGACAGGGGGACGATAATCAGGAAGAAGGCACGCGCCATGAAGTGTTTGGCAAAGAGACGGATGCTGACGTGGTTGTAGTCGCCCCACATGACCCAGAGGTGGATGAGAGTGATGCAGCCGACCCAGGCGATGGTGAACAAGCCAACCCACTTGATGCTGAAGGTGATACCGAGGCCGAGACCAGTCATGGCCAGCCAGAACCACCAGCTCAGGCTGAATGCGTGCGAAGGACCCAGCTCCTGTTGGTTGTTGAAGCAGGTGAAGGCGAGCGCGGTGAAGGCCGTGCCAATCATCAGAGGAGAGTCGAGCAGGATCAAACGTGCCTGGGTGAGGAGACCGTTCTCTCGGAGGGTGTCAGCTCGAGTCTGGACGGAAGCTAGGAGAGGGGTAAAACGAACCGAAGATGATGAGACCGGCGCCCATCAGCGCGGTGAAGGAGCGGCAGCCAGCAGCCTTGAGAGTCAGGAACATGGTCGGAGCCAGGAAGATGCCGCACAGGGCAGGGAACATGCGCATGGCGACATAGGGAACGCCGGGCTCAAGATAGTCCTTGCCAATCTCCTTGAAGTCGAAGCTTCCGTCGAAACCGGCGAGCCAGCCAAACAAGGTGATCATGAGCTTGGCCAGAGGAGGGTGGACGTCCATGAAGAATTTGCCCTTGATGTACTTGGAAGCGAAGCCACCGAAGCTGGTACGAGAATAGGGGGTCAGCGGGTGTCGCCAATGGCAAGGGAGACAGGTATATGTGGCACAAGAGCACATGGGCGGGGAGACACGTACTGGACCTCGTCGAAGACGACGCTCGTGGGCTGGTAGATGCGGAAGAGACGGACGGCGGCCGACAGGACGGTGATGGCCAGCACGAGCTGGAAATCGGAGCCGGAGAGCAGGAAGATATCATTGTCCTCGACACCCTCCGAGGTATAATCGGCGGTCTTCTTCTTGGACTTGGACTTGGAAGGTTGGGATGTCTTGGGAGCGGGGGGGTTTGTTGGTGCGACGGCCTGCGGCGGGGGAGAAGCCCGGGCCGCGGCCGGCTTTGGATTCGCCGGTCGAGCCATGGTGGAGGACGAGGACCGGGGATCTCGAGTGTGTCAGGTACGCAGGATGTCAAGAGTCGTCTAGAGGGGGGTTCGGGACGGGGTGGCGGCGACGGCGGGCAGAGACACGTCGATCATAAAACAAGCAGGTTAACGAGAGTCGAGAAGTCGATCAAGCAGAAGCACAGATTACAAGGGACAAGTAAGGCATTGGGATGGATTGCCAATGGACACGAAATGAAGACAAAAGAGTCTGGCGACGACCGCACCAGAAGAAACAACAGAAAAGGGGGGGGGTCGTCGAAAGGGAGACGTGTCGTGAGATGCTCGGGGCTGAGGGGAGCTCTTGGGAGAAAAAGAAGCCGATGAGCTGGAAACAAGAAATCGGGCACCACACAGCCTGACCTGACCCTGACTGAGGTGTGGAACCAGGAAAGGGGGTTGCAGCGAATTGATGGAACCAGGCACTGCACTGTCAGTACTCCGTAAAGTAAAGTGGCCTCAACCCTGAGCTGCTAAAAAAGGCCCCAGGGTGTTATCGATTGGTTGCAGCACCGACTTGGCACAGCCCACGACGAGATGCAGCTCCCACCTCAGGCTGAGGGCAGTGTGCGAGTACCGTGTGAATTGGCGCATGCACTGACTAACTTTACCACAGCCTTGTTCTGGCAGACGATGCACTCCTCTCCTCCAGCCAGACTTGACAAGAACAATTCAGTCCAAGAGGAAGAGTTAGTAATATAACACGCTGGAGAGTTGTGATTTTGTTCTATCTTCCTGCAACGTTTTTTTTCTCTCATCAAATGTTTTTTCCTGGTCGATATGCTGTGACCATATCCCCAGATTTCTGGTTCTGCCAAGATAAGGTACCTAGGTACCTACCACTAGACCCAGTCGGAGATGGACCCACTTTTGTGGATTCAGCCTCCAGACGCAAGACAAGTCTTGGACGTTGAATCTGACGGCGCCTTGCCGTAGCTGATTCGACTCCAACTCAATTCCTTCCATCACCATCCCGCGACGATTTCAACGTCTCGACACCGTCCCCCCGTTTCTTCGAGGAAATTCCGACATCAGCGCGAAACCGGCATTGTCCTCGCCAGACACCGACCTATTGATCGATTGAACACGCTTCCCTCCAGCACCGCCCGTCATGGCGGTCGCGACGACTAACGGCGATGCCCCATCGGCGGCGGCTGCCGCTGCCGCTGCCCTCGATAACCTCAAACCGCCACCGGGCATCATCATTCCCCCGCCCGGAGAGATCCGCGAGGCCATCGAGAAGACAGCTGGCTATGTCATGCGAGGTGGCGCCGGCCTTGAACAGCGTATCCGCGACAACCATGGCAAAAACCCCAAGTTCAGTTTCCTGATGTCGAGCTCGGATCCATACAATGCATACTACGAATGGCGCAAGGCGGAGATCAAGGCGGGCCGGGGAACGGCGCTCTCGGCAGGCCGGGTGGGCGAGGCGGCCGCGGCGCAGGCACAGGAGACCAAGCCCGCAGGGCCGCCCAAGCCGCCCGACTTCCACTTCTCAGCGCGTATGCCTCGAATGAGCCAGAAAGATTTGGAGATTGTGCGACTAACTGCCCTGTTCGTCGCCAAGAACGGCCGTCCCTTCATGACCCAGCTTGCCCAGCGTGAGGCCGGCAACCCGCAGTATCAGTTCCTCATTCCCAACCACACTTTCCACAACTTCTTCCAGAGCATGGTCGACCAGTACTCGATGCTGTTGCGCGATGGCAGCGGCGCTGTCGACGGGGAGGCCGGGTCTGCCAAGGCCCAGTACCAGGAGCGCATCGCCCAGCTGCGCGAGAACGTTGCCGACCGGTTCAAGGTGCTGGCCCGGGCCAAGCAGCGCGCCGCCTATGCCAAGTGGCAGGAGGCCGAAAAGGCCAAGCAGGAAGAGGAGGAGGAAAAGAAGAAGCAGGAGTTTGCTCGCATCGACTGGAACGACTTTGTCGTTGTCGAGACCATTGTCTTCACCGAGGCCGACGATCAAGCCAACCTGCCACCACCAACGACCCTCAACGACCTGCAGTACGCTTCGCTCGAGGAGCGGAACAAGGTCTCTGTCAGCTCTGTGCTCCGCATCGAGGAAGCCTTTCCTTTCGAGGACACCAGCTACAACGCTTATCCGCCGCCGCCGTCATACGGGACCCAGCCAGCTGCCGCCCCGGCCTCTACGGCCCCGGCGGCTCCAGCAGCTCCGGCTCCGGCTGCCAATCCGCCGCCGCAAGAGTATGGTGCATCCGTGCTGCTTGCGGCGCGCACAAAGGCAGCCGAGGAGAAGGCCCCGGCGCAACAACCGACCCCGGCGGCGCCGGCGGCCCCAGCAGGGCCAGCACCGATGAAGATCAAGGAAAACTATGTTTCCCGTGCGGCACAGCGGGCGGCCAACAAGTTTGGCACGCAGACAGCCATGTGCCCCAACTGCAAACAGCAGATCCCGCTTAACGAGATGGACGAGCACATGAGGAGTAAGTACAACATGATATGCAGCGTGAAGAGAAAAGAAGGCTAACTCGAGACCTCTTTAGTCGAACTCCTCGACCCACGGTGGAAGGAACAAAAGGCCAAGGCCGAGGCTCGGTACGCAACGACAAACCTGTCAACGGCCGAGGTGGCCAACAACCTCAAGCGCCTGGCCAGCCAGCGCAGCGACGTCTTCGATACGACCGGACAGCCCGTGTCGGACGAGGAGCTGGCGCGGCGCAAGAAGGTGGCGCTCAATGCTTACGACGGGAATCCGGAGAGCAAAGCCACTCACCCCATGCACACGCTCAACCTGGACGAGCAGATTCGGGCCATTCACCAAAAGTTTGCCGACAAGAAATGAGGTTGGAAACGGGGAGCTTCGAGAAGACAGGTCGCTTTGGGCGAAGTTTAATCAGCTACGTGTGTGCATGGATGGGGCAAACACACGGCTCATGTCTTGGGCCGCAGACAGATTCAGGGGGTGTTGCCAAACAGGCGTTCTGGGGTTTACTCCGTAAGGAATTCAGGCTTATAATGGGCACAGCACTGTATGATGCGAGACTGCAAAAACCAGAGCCAGTTCAAGATGTGGCTGTGTAAAGAACAGATGACCTGAGACTTGGCTGTTTGATTGCCTGCCATTGCTTGAGATGAGGTTCAAGATGCTTCCATGACTTCCAGTTTTGGTATACAGTACGACGACCCTCTGCATACCGTACGTCACCGTGCGGGATCACGGCCGGCGTCACTGCTACCCCACCTCGGCCGTCACCTTTAACTGCACTTGGCCGACAGCTCCTTCAACCACACCACTCAGCCACTTTGTTTTCCTCAACTCGGCATTCAAGTTGCGTCTTGATTATCCATCATCTGCTCTACCAGAAGCCCATCCTCGAAAGCTTGTCGTGGCACATCTCTCCGTCCACTAGATCCCAAACTCCCTACCTTCTTCATCCAGAACCGTATATCATAACCCCTCCAAGCCGTCATCTTTCCAGGAGGCCTTTCCACAGGAGATAACCGGGACCATGGCGACAACCACCGACGACACCAAGCCTGCGGCCACTGCGCCCGCCGATCAGGCGACGACCACCACCCAGTCCAACACCACTACCACCACCAAGCAAACGTCTCCCAACGCCGCCGCCGCCGCCGCCGCCGCCGCCCGGCTGCACCGGCCCATCCTCCAAACCCTCCCGGAAACGCGCCCGCAGTCCTTTGACGAAATCTACGGCCCGCCCGAGAACTTCCTCGAGATCGAGGTGCGCGACCCGCGCACCCACGGCATCGGCCGGCACATGTACACCGACTACGAGATTGTGTGCCGCACCAACATCCCCGCCTTCAAGCTGCGGCAGTCGAGCGTGCGCCGGCGCTACTCGGACTTTGAGTACTTCCGCGACATTTTGGAGCGCGAGAGCGCGCGCGTGACGATCCCCCCGCTCCCCGGCAAAGTGTTTACGAACCGGTTTAGCGACGACGTGATTGAGGGCCGCAGGGCCGGGTTGGAGAAGTTTTTGAAGATTGTCGTGGGACATCCGCTGCTGCAGACGGGGAGTAAGGTGCTGGCGGCGTTTGTGCAGGGTGGGTAGCTCCCCCTTGGGACAAGAGTGATGTGACAAGATTTGTTGGAATTGGGTCGGGAGATGCTAACCATGTGTTTTCCGTTCTGGATAGATCCCAACTGGGACCGCAATGCCTGGTGATGACGCCAAGCTAAACAACCACAGCGAACACCCCGCCTTCGCCCGCCTCTGCCGAAGATCACATCTTTCCCCGACATGTTCCAATCACAACAACCACAGTCACAATTCCACTTTCTTCACCATCTTCAGTCGGGGCGGGCAACGGCAGGGAGCTCATCAGCGGCGCCAGCGGTAGCAAAAAAACAGCGGAAGCTGCAACATCAAGTTCAGAACTTTCCAAACTGAAAATCGCACAAGGGGACAGTAATGAGAGGAGGATGAAGAAAATGACGATGGATGATGATGGATGATGGATGGCAAGAAGCAGCCGACACCGGCAATTTAATCCACCAGGACTACGAACGGCACTGACAACAACCATGGAGTGATGAATTCCCCCCTTGCGGAGAGACATGAAGAAGAGGAGATGGACTCGGAAGCATTCTTGACTAAAACCCCTCGGCCTCAAAACTCCCGAAACGACAACGACCTCTCCGGGGAAGGGGGGCGGATTGAAGCACTTAAGCTTGGATGTGTTGAGGAGGAAGATGGTAGCTGATGACGATTGTGGAAGAAAGAAAAGGGGCGAAGTGGAATGGTTCAAGACTGGCTTTGTTGAAAACAAGAGCGCTCTTGGACGGTGGATTGGGTGGTTGGTTGATGGGTCGTTGAGTTGGTGATGGAGGAAGTCATCCTTGACTTTGGCTTGTTCCCTTCTCTCTCTCTTTCTCTCTCTCTCGATCGACTTGCTTGTTTGTCTTGATTCGACAATACCACGACTCACCTGATTTGTTTTCGACTTGCCCACATAACATGGTTGATGGTGTTGGAGGGATTTGGAATGGATGGATGAATGGGTGGGTGGGTGGAGTGTTGGATGGCTGATTGGGATTTTCTTTTGCGTTCTTTATTATACCTTAGGTTTATTCTTCTGCTCCCGATCAAGGATTATTTTACTTTCTTGCTTAATCTGGTTGTTTTGTGTGTGCTTTTGGTGTTGACTGACCATGGTGACGTAGGTGACGGACAGAAAGGTGAGTTCCTGACAAAAGGTGGACGAAGTCTACGCTGTGAGTGGTAATTATTATACTTGTGGTATGATTGTTGTTTGCGCTGCTTGGTTGAAAGAAAAGCTTCGCTTGTTGGGATCAAGTGAACGGATTCGAAGACTAGAGTCGGGTGGGTCAGGGGGGTATTTATATTCCGAAGGAGAGTCCAGCACCTCAGGCCATGACTACATGCAAGGTGAGTCATGAACGAAAACATGAAAGGTAAGTCATCAAGGTGAGTCAGAAACACCGGGCAGCTTCCCGGTCAAGACATCATCAGTCTATACATCAATATCGGCCTGTTACCGGCCCCCGAGGTGGTCAAGGTGCCTCAGCCTCACGCTAACCGTGATAGGGTTCAGGACGTCATGAGGCCATGGGAATGAAGTCATTGTAAACCTCGTGGCTGATCTGTTATGAGGAGGAGAGATGTTCATTATGTCGGCCCGTCATCGCTTGGCCATAAAGGGTGTGTATGGTATAGTACACAGAGGGCGAGAGACTTCATCAATCCCTGCCTGTCTACTGGCCTCTTCCACAAGGCTGCCAGCAGGTCTTTTCTGGGAGGAGTCTATCCCAAGTCACTCCGGTCCAGTCCATCATGCCAACCAACCGACATGACGAGACAGACGTATCACCATCATCATCACCAAATGTTCTTCTCAACCGCGCCACACCCAACCCTCGTAAGCATCGTCCCAGTATATCGTACAAATAATGGTACAGGATGTACAGATAGAGAGAGAGAAGAGAGCATCATGGATACATACAACCCACTCCACAAAACCGGACCCATCCCAGAGAACTAGACCTGGCATCACTCAACTTCGAGTGAGCCGAGCCGAGCCCCGAAAAAAGGAACAACAGAGAGAGTCTCAACAACAGGAGTATCATACACCATCATACACGACCGGGTTTCCACCTCTCTAGTCACGATCATCTCTTCTTCCTCTTTCTTTGTTAAAAAACCCAACGATTTTGTATTCCCGCCGTGTGTTTGTTCCCCTTTTTTGATATCAACGCCGATGTACCTGCCCACATGTTTGTTTATAAACCCATCCCTGATAGTAATGTGATGCATGCGCCCCCCCGCACCGCAAAAAGCATAGAGAGTAGAGAAAGTAAACCAACAGAAAGAGAAAAAGAGAACCTCATCATCAGCGGTCCGTCCTGAGTGACCTTATCAGGTTCTCAGATATATGCCTGTGACCCCCGTTTTAAAATGGTGGAAGATGTCGTCGTCAGCGGTAGCGCCGTCCTCATCCGGATGACCTCGAGAGACAAAGCCGGTATGGTATGGACAGTCGGAGCGGTATGGGGTATGGGGTATCTCTGCTCATCAGTTCCGACCCAAGCCAGGCATCGTTTCGTGCACCCCACGACATCCTGTCGTCACCCATCATCTCAACCACCATGCAACCCCTTCCCGCCCACTCACGCCGGCGTGTTCAACAACCTCAAAATCCCCTCATACATGCCAAACATAATCGCCGCGCTGGGCACCGTGCGCAGCAAGTGCGGCGTCATGCCGCCGTACAACCCCACCATCCCCTCCTCCTTCCACACCAGCTTAAAGCACTGCACCAAGCCTGTGTACTTGGGCCTGCCGTCGGCCATCGGGGCCTGGCGCAGGCGCGTGCGGACCACCTCGTGCGGATACGTCAAGACAGCAGCGACCAGCTTAGCGAACCCAGCCGCGCCAACCTTGCCAGTCCAGTCAACCGTGTGGTCCCACGCGTTCTTGGGCCGCCCCGAGCGGAGGATGCGCTCCTCACGCCGCGCTAGCGCGCGCTTGATTTGCTCGTACAGCATCCAGTGCATGGTGGACTCCGCGACGCCGAGGTAGCTGGCGCTCATGCCCTTGTAGAGGCCGCGGATGCCCTCGTCGCGGAGGATCTGGCGGATGCAGTCGAAGCTGTTGCGGTAGCGGCGTTTTGCGGCGCCGCCTTTTTCCATCGCCTCGTTCTTGTCTAGCTGCAAGCGGGTCTTGACCATCCAGATGGGGTTGGTGGCGGTGCTGGTGACCACGCCGGCCATGGCGGCCGCGCTGAGGTGCACCCAGGCCGAGTCCTGGCCGTTGTTGAGGTACTGGGAGATGAGGCGCTTGCCGTTGCCGTAGGTGTAGAAGTTGATGGAGCGGGCGGGGATGACGCCGACGAGGTTGGGGCCGAGGCCTTTGAACAAGGCGCGAGGGCCTTCCTGGCGGTAGACGGCGCCGAGGATCGAGATGGTTTCGCCGAGGTGGAAGAGGGCGGAGCGGATGGGGCTCATTGGCGCCGTGATGGCAGCTCGCGAGGCGCGCAGCTGGGCTTGGTAGAAGTCGGATTGCAGGCGGGTCTTGAGCACGTCGAGAGGCGCGGTCAGGGTGGCTGCGGTCATGCCGCCGATACTAGAGAGGGAAAGAAACAGAAACTGTCAGCCCGCGATAGGTGGCATGGTGGCGGCGGCATTGCGTCGTCAAGTCCGCCTATGCAACCTGGGCGGACGAGAGAAGAGCCCCGGTGGCAGGAGGGGTCGGTCTCAGAAGCTTACCCTCCGGCGACCATGTGCGCCCAGGACTTGCTGAGTGGTGTTGACCTGTCTCGATTGACGATGGGGTCGGCCTGACGAGATTCCGGGTTGATGTCACCGGTCTCGCGGGACTGGGTGAGGGGCGCATCGCCATGTGTCGTCATTTTCGTTGGCTGTGCGACATGTAGTGACCTTGCTGCCGAGAGTGAAGCCATCGCGGAATCGCAGAATTGTGTCGGGCCCTGTCCTCGGCCTGGAGGATCTGTCTAGTGGAATGCGGGGTGTTTCGAATTCTTGACCGGATTATTTCTTTCAATTGTAGGGCTGTCTCAGTCGCATACGTGACAATCGATCTGGAAGTCGAGATATTGTGTTGTCACATGCCCTGTGGTTTTGGTGCATGCAACGGTCGCGGAAGGTCAGAAGAGGATAAAGTTGGTTATCTCGATAAGATGGTGTTTTGCGGCGGCGGGACCTGAACTTTTTTTTTTCGCCGCGACTTCCGCCGGGCGAACCTGGACGTGTTGGTGGGGCCCGGCGCCGGCGGCTATTCTTCGGCCCTGACCCACAGCCGACGTCATGCCAAGCCGTGAGCCTCATGCCCACCTCATCTTGACTTCCAGGCCATTGTTTACTTGGAAAAGGGGCTGACTGTGGGCGGCCGGCCAACAAACAAACCTTAGGGTTCTCAACACCAGCCACCATCGCACACCAACAACAACGAAATTCTTTCACAAATCACAGAATCACCAAGAGCGAGAGCTGTTTTTGGTTTTCACGTTTTTTTGGGTTTTCTAGGTTAACTCCCGTGACCGTCCCCAGAGAATTAGTGCCAGTAAAAGAAATGAAATCCCAGACCGAACCAGTTCCTAGCCCATGACCCGGGAACCATTCCCAAGGTCCCTACCATCCATGCATCCATGACCGAACCGAAAAAACCGAAAACCATGCCATGCAAATTCCTTCCATCATGATCAAACCCTGAAATCCAGCCGTGCCTCCCAAAGACAAGCCCTGTTCCGTCGCCACATGCCCTACCTGCACGCCTAAACTCCTTCCCATGCCCATGACCGTACCATGCCAAATCCTTTCCCCAGAGAAAAAGGCCTTGATCTTCATGAAACGCCATGTGCCGAACGAAGAAGTTGTCGATGGCTGCGTCGAGCTGTCGGAAATGATCCAGGGGACAGAAAAACTGAGAGGACCGTCCTGTATGGTAGCCGTGCTGTGAAGGTTGACCTTGATCCGTGATGCAGCGTGCCGATCCGAGAGAGGTCGATGCTGCGGAACCGAAAGGAAAGCCGAATAACGAAAGGAGACACGCAAAACTCTTTGCTGTTGCCGGTCAAATGTTGTCGTCGACAACGGGGTGGCTGGAGTTCTCATCGTCGCTCGAGCGAAAAGAACCCTCGTTGCCAGCACCGTGGACCTTCTTGTAGAAACTCCTTGGGTTCTAACAAGTGGTCGTCGAGACTGTCCTTGGACCTTGCCGAGATGCGAAAGAGTTCGAGATAAGGAAACCCGAGAGGAAAAAAACTCAACGCAAGGAAACGAGACGGTGATGTACAAGTACAGAGAGGTGTTGTGTGATCATGCTTGCGCTCGCAAGCCATCGATCAAGTGCCGCAGTCGAGTTGCCATCAGTCGGCGAGTAACTCCATCTTGACCTTCAAGACAGTGCCGAGAAGGGGGCGAAGAGAATAACCAGATGGTGGCCGAACCAGGGGGGAAGCTCAAACCTGCGTACCACTCATCGATGTGGTTCCAGAAACTGATTTAGTACCGGAGCTGGCGCTGGCCACGCTGCGAAGTGGCAGGGCCGTGCTGGTTGTAAGTAGGGGGCATCTCGTTAGCGGTGGGGAACGTGCGGCGGATGACGCGCTCAATGGCTTGCAGCTCACGGCGAGCAGCTTCGTGGAGGGTCGCGGCCTCCAGGTCCTTGCCATTCGCGGGATGGCCGATCTCGTGCCACAAGTAACCAAAGTACTCCGAAGTGAGCTCATGACGACGACGGACGTCGTCACGCTCAAGGGCAGGGAGGTTGTGGATCCTGCGAGCCGTCTCGTCACGCAGGACAGCAATGTACCACTCGAGAAGGTCGACAGGCAGACCCGGACGCGGGCAGAGAGCGTGGAGGTGAACCCACTGGTCCGCGTAGCGGGGCTGATTGTATTGGTAGGTCTCCGCGACGGGGAGGCCCGCAACCGTAGCAATATTGTCCTTCTGGAGAACAGAGAAGCCCGGGCACAGCATGCCGGCAGTAACAAGGCGCTTGAGGAGCTGGTCGTTCAGAACGGTGGAGAACCTTCCATTCGTGTCGCGGGAGATGGCGATCTTGAGCAGCTCAATGAGCTTGATGGTGGTTTCGTAGATTGCATGCCGCTGACGAAGCGTGATGTTGTTGGACATGTACCACGGGTATTTCTTGAGAGTCGAGATCATGCACTCGTAAGGGCGCTGGGGGCAGTCCTTGGAATAAGGTGACTGGAATGGAGTTAGCGCTTCAATTCATCCGCCACGCTGCAGAAGAATGATCATGTACTTACGCGTGAAGGCACCTCAACGTGCTTGACAAGCATTGTAAGCTCTTCCTCGGTCACAAAACCCTTGAAGGTCTTCCAGGGCTGGCCCTCGACAGGTGGCTTAATCTTTGGGCGGCCATTGTTCCACTCAACACCAGCAGCAAGTGGGAAGAGGGTCTGGAGCAAGGCAGCCTGGCTCGACAGCACCAGCTCGACAGGGCGGTCACCAAGACGAGTGATGCGGCCCTTGTTGATGTTCTCAGCGTGCTTCTCAACGGCACGGACAGCGTCGCCAACAGTCATGAACTCAACGAAGGCATCCTGAGTCTTGGAGGTCACACGCTCCATGATGATGTGGACCGGTTCGTGAACGTCGTTGAGAATGCGCGAGTTGCGTCCAAGGAAGGCGATGATCTCAGCACGGCTGGCGCCAAAGGGGATCTGCAGAAGAAATCGTTAGTAAAACTGGTCGAGTAAAATAAATGAAACTAGTAGAGGTTGGGTCAAGCAGAAGGCAGATCGCTAGATGAAATCCAGGTCGCCCTCCAATATCAGTCGTAGCCCCTATAAGGCTCTATCCGCAACACCTCTTAATCCGCAGCGCCTATAAATCGTGATCCGCAGCATCTGAAGGTTTCAATCCGCGACGCTTGTTTCGATCCGCGATACCCATAAATCGTAATCCGCAGGGCTTATAGGTTTCGATCCGCGACACCTGAGCTTGGTCCGCAACTCTGTAATTTTGGGTCGGTGATTCGATTGAAGTCGCGGATTCCGCGATATCCAGATCGGTTCTCAGTGAGTCGCGGAATCGTGAGTCGCAGAATTGTGAGTCGCAGAATTGTGTCGCGGAACTGTTATCCGCGACCGCCAGCGACAACCGACCCGCGACCGACCCGCGACCGACCCAGGAATGAAAAAGCATCATGATCGTGAAATCTCGGTGTTGAGAATCCGCCAGATCGCAAGATCTCGATGGCGAGATCTTAAGAGAATTGGAATGGGAATGGGAATGGAAATAAAACTTACGTTCTTGATCTGAACCACGCCATAGTTGGCGGGAGTCGACTGAGTCGTGCTGTCGATGAAGGGGAAGTTATCGGGGTGCATGGCGGCCTCTTGGGTAGGAACACCCATTGGGGTGTTGGTCAGATTGTTGAGGTGCTGCGAACGCATGTTCTGAAGGGCCAGAGGAACTGGCGCGGGGATGGGTGTGTAGCGGTAGGTCGCCATTTGGTTCTCCTCTGGGATTGAGGCAAGTACCAACGCACGAGAGAACGAGTTGGTTGGGTTGTCGAGTCGGTTGTTGTGAGATGGAGGAGAAAAGAATGGGTCGTGGTCGACCTGTGAAGAAGGGAGGGAAGTGCCCAGGTGTGAAGAGGGCAAGAAAGAATTGATCAGTGGGATTGACGACTCCTGATTAAGGTGAGGTCAGTGTGTGTGACGAGGAAAGGTGGAAGTGGCTGAAGGAGGGAAACGTGGAAGAGGTTGGAGGAAGAAAGTGAACGAGGAAAACAGTGGAAAGGGTTGGAAGAAGGAAGAGGAAAAGAAATGGATGGGGGAAAAGAGAGGGGAATAAATATTGTTTGTGGGAGGAAATCAAACAAAGAAGTAGGGTTGGCCAAAGCTTTAGGTTTTTGACCGCAAAACTCGACTTTGCAGGAAAGAACGAAAACAATGCAGTGATGAGACGAGAAAAGAGGACAAAGAAAAAAGGAAAAAAAGAAAAATGACAAAAAGAAAAGAAAACAGGAAGAGAGACAAGAAAAAGAAGACCAGAAAAAGCGAATAAAAGGGGAATAAGGAAAGGAAACAAAGATGTAGGGTTAACTGAAAACTTCAGGTCTTTCCCCCCAAAAAAACCCCAGGTTTTTAGGAAAGAACAAAATCAAAGTAGTAAGGTCAGTAAACGTAGTAAGGGTGGTGAGCGCGGTGATGAACGCGGTGATGAACGCGGTGATGGGACAATGTGCGCGGTGATGAACGCGGTGACGGCAGTGAGTACAGAAGGGTTGGTGAAAGGGGGTGGGGGGTGACGATATAAGAGGGAAAGGTCAAGAATATGGTCGTCATATGAGTGTAGACCCCAGACAGACCCCGGGAAGAACGTAGACAAAGCGGCCGAGCTGTGGATGAGAGAGTGACGAGAGGAGGAGGGGAACGTGAGGGTGTTATAACACCGTAGGTGGTTCACGAGTGTAGGCCCTG
Organism: Mycothermus thermophilus; assembly: GCA_011316235.1. NCBI lineage: Eukaryota > Fungi > Ascomycota > Sordariomycetes > Sordariales > Chaetomiaceae > Mycothermus > Mycothermus thermophilus. The sequence goes on along the minus strand of QQBE01000019.1, from coordinate 356,616 downwards.
GACTACACCAGTCACGGAGTCTTGAACTCCGAAACCCGAGAGCTCCCGACTAGCTGCTGGAAAAGCAAGACGAAAGTCCTGGCTGATACCGGCCGGAAACCTTGAACTCACAAGTCGGAGAGTTCTGGACGCATGAGCCAGAGACTCCTGGGTGACGGTGGCCGGAGGGCTTTGGAAACATGAACCTGCGAGTCCCAGACTGCGCGAGCAGACAGATCTTGACCGGGTGAAGAGAGGGCAATTGAGGGCTGGTGCATGAAGAGGGCTAGGGAGAAAGGAAGTGATGGTGTATCATGTTCTGGATGCAAGAGGCTCATGGACGTAAGCCCTGGGCTATGATAGCACGCCTGCCTTGGACACGCGAGCCAGCAAGCCTTGGGCGGAGCACTTGCTCAGTCCACAGCAACTCGCACCCAGTCCTTCAGGAAAGGTCGCTGATGCAGGAGTTGTGCTGGAAGGGGAAAGGATGTTGGGTCGGGGGAGGTGAGATAAGAAGGGTTGAGGCTATCAGAAGAAAGGGAAACAAACGGTGAATGTCCACAGAGGGAATGGGCAAAGAATCAGGGCTGCTGGAGGGACGGGTGAAAGGGATAAGGGGTCAAGGGAGGAGAGGAATTGAAACGTCAAGATAGCGGGAGAAGGGAAGGAAAGGGTGTTGGTGGATGGTTCTCTTCCACGCCTTGCGCTCATTCCCGGGGCTGCCTGGAGAAGGGTAAAAAGAAGTGACGCCTGAAGATGGAAGAGAAGAGGGGACGTTTCCAGATGGAAACGGAAAAGAAATGGGATGACTAGAAAGAAGAAGAGTTGTTGATGCCAGCGAGAAGGGGAAAAGACTTCAGGGTGTCTGGGGCAGAGAAAAGACAGAAGACATCAACGTTCTCTTGGACAGAAAAGCAGAAAAAGAGAGATGAAAAGCCAGAAATCAGAAAGAAAAAGAGATAAGAGAAGAAAGAAAAGAAAGAAAAGAAAGAAAAGAACAGAAAACGAAGAGGAGAAAAAAAAAAAGAAATAAGAACTCACCTCCTCCTTCGCCGCGGCGGCGGCGAAACCAACGGTGGAGGGCGAGACGCCGGCCCGAGGCGCAAAGCTGCGCGGCTCGGTCCGGACGTGCTCGCCCGGAGAAGAAATATAATTTGCGAGGGGGGTCTCGCAGACCCCCCCGCGAACGCCGGCGGTGGACGGCGTGCCGTCCACGAGGGACGAAAGCACGCCGGCGACACCGCCGAACGCACCGGCCAGCGGGGTGGCAGAGCCGCCCGCCGCCGCAGAAACCCCCTCAGGGGTGGTGGGCGCGAGGCCCAAGCCAGCCGACGAGGCCGGCGCGAATGTCGACGACCGGCGGCGAGCCGGCGTCGCGAACCCAGCCAGGGCAGGCCCCGGCTGGGGGTGCTCCGCGATACGGGACTAATCATGGTCAGCCATCCTGTCTTTTGTCGGATCCATCGAGGGAAGCGTCAAAGAGGTGCGTCTGAAGGGGGCAGCATCAAAGGGGGCAGTGATGGAAATGACCGCAAAGCAGATCCTTGCTTCCGCGTGCCTCAAACGCCCGTCCGCGTGCAGCAGACCGGCTTTGAAGCACATGGTTTTTCAGATCGCCTGCGGTCTCAAAGTGGCACGAAAGGGGAGAAGAAGTGCGGCAGAAACATCAAAGAGGGTCAGAGAATTGTGCTTCGGACGGGTTCACTTACGCCAATGTTTCCGGCCAAATGGCCGGCCAGCGCGCCGAGCATCTCGGCACGCTCCTCAGGCTGAATGGGTTCAAACGGGTCAGCACGATTGGAACAAGGGCGGAGGTGCGAAGTAAACAACTTACTGAGAGGGGACGCGTGCCCCTGGCCGCCACCGTGTTGCGGCGAGCGACCAGAGAGGAGAGCAGCCCGGCCTGAGCCGGGGCAGCGGCAGGAGAGCGGCCGAAGCCGCGGGGAGCCGGAGAACCGGCGAACGGGCCCCCACCCCCGGCGGGAGGCGCCATCTTGATGATTTTCTTTTTTTAAAGAAAAGAAAAAAAACTTATGCGTGGTTGCTATATAGCATGTTAGCCAACGTCTCATTGTCAAGCGCCATGAGTACCCAGGGGAACTTGGGTCAGAGGAGGGGTATGATGGTTTGCGTGTCGGAGAGGGCAGATGAGCATCGAGGGCCAGGGACAATGGTGCTTGACAAGATGAGAGGAACGGTGCTCTTACTGTTTGAAGGTTGCTGGAGACTCTGTTAGCACCAGGAACACGCGAGGGTCATGAGAACAGAACAGGAAGCGAAAGCAGACAGTGGTTTTGGAATTCCCAAGTTGAAGTTTAACCCCAGGCCCTACAGCGTTGGGATCAAATGAACACGGGATGAGGCAGTGGCCGGTGGAATCGTGAAGGGATCGAGGAAAGCAATCTCGAGATGGACGCGACTCGGACACCCCACGACAACGCAGACCACCCAGAGAAGATGCCCAGACGACGAAAACGACTGTGGTGATCAAGAATGCTTGAGGTCACAGCAGCATTCATGCGTCGTTGGATTTCAGGGCAGCGCAGTAGCCGAGTCGTCGTGGTGGTGACCCGGGGGGCCGACCATCTCGGCGGGGGAGGGGCAGGGAGGAAATGAAAACATCACATACCTTGTGCAGCGGGAGCGATGGTGAGTGTAACGATCTAAAAAAGAAAAAGTCAGAAAAGCTGAAGATACAGAATATCTTCGAGATCGTCGACGGTGTTGAAGTCAATGGTGGTTGTGGTGGTGGGCTTACCTCGGTCGGGTGTGACGTCGTTGGAGGAAGAAAGGAAGAAAGAGGAGGGAAACGGAAGTGGGAGGGGAATTTTAATCCTCGAGGCCGGCCAGGAGGGCGGTGGGTGCAGAAACGCGTGGGCACAAAGCAGAAGCTTGGACCTACACGGCCAATGCTTTGTTTACACTGTAGGGGATAAGGCCACAATAAACAATGCGAACAGGATGCCTATTAGGCATTTCAGACTGAGGTCCACAGCAACTCATTCAGTGTGTCCCTTCTGAGCCGGTGCTTGTGGTTTCGTAATGGAATCCCAGTGAACGGGGGATCTGTGGGAGACATGCCGAGAACACCTCACCTTCTACCCGCCGTCGAGCACTCAGACAACGGCGGCACCAGCCCCTGACTTTTCTCTGTGCCTTGGTTTAGCAATCAGCCAGCGAAAGATCGTCTGGCATGAGAAGCAGAGAAACGCCCTGGTATGTGCCAGCTGTTGGCTTCACCAGGCACATCCAACTTGACATCACGAGCACTCTGGAAACCTCAAGGGACATGAATCTTGGGGAGAGGCACTTCCACAGCTGCTACTTGGCAGCAGTGAGCGGACTCAATTAACAGATACTGGCAACATCGAGGAGGCAAGAACATAGCGATCCCAAACATTGAACATGGACATGATCTGAACAGTAGTCAAACGTGTAAATGATTTTATTTGTCTTGTCAAGCGCAACTTGGCGGAGAAGAAGCAATGAGCCTCCCTAAGACCTCTCCGCCATGGATTTAAGGGAGTGAGAACTTGGCGCCCTTACTGTGGTCTTGAGGTGTTTAGACCATGATATATGGCAAACGGGCGGTTGTCCTCTGGCATGAACAACTCGGGTCTGGGCAGCAACCTTCCTCACATCCGAGCCCGATTGGCGTGTCATGATGCCGTTGAGGTTTACTCAGTCGAACTGCACAAGTTAGAATCGCAGAACAGAAGAGCAGGACGGCGATTGGGGAGATACTTACTTCTGTCAAGAACGACTCGGCTACCAACCGTGCCCGAGCATTCAACTAGAGTGTTGTTAGCCATTGTACCAGAGATGGTGATTGGGAGGACCTTACAAATAGCTTCATCTCGGAAATCTCCTTGTCCACCTCCTCCATAAACTGGATGATAAAGTCAACCAGCTTGTGCTTGAGCATCTCCTCGGTATGGAAGTTGGTGATGAGGAAGGAAATATCGTAGCCCTGAAGCACAATCTGTCAGCATCCGTCCGAGGCGTCCGAGGCGTCCGAGGCCAAATCCAGAGAAGCCCTACCTTGATGGGTTTCCTCCTCAAAATAAAGAACGACTCGGCGCGCTGAGTCAGGAAGCGTGTGAATTTGTGGACCAAGATGTTCTCGATCTCGTCGGCCTGCTTGATCTTGATGCTGACGCGGACGCTGTTGATGCTGGGCTCGATGAGGACCCGCTCGTTCTCATTGCGGGCAATGGTCAGAGGTGTGAGAAGAACCTCGGGTGATGTCCGAGCCTCGACTTCGGGGACATTGTGGCGCTCGGCAGTCTGGGAAGCGAAGTTGGAGAGGCAGAGGGCAGCTGTCAGGGTGCTGCGGACAGCTTGGAGATAGGGGCGGAGAGACTGCGACTGCGGGCGAGGGTTAGCGTTGATCAGCTAATTGTGATTATGGCAGCTTACCATGGTCGTTTATGCTGCAAGCGGCGCCCAAGTCCAGCAAAGGCCGCCCTAATCGTCTTGTCGCAGAGTTGGGAGTGTTGGATGTGGTTGTTGATGGACGTTGGTGTTGGCCCAGTAAGGTTCCTAGGGGTTTCTTGGCGGCGAGCCCAGCAGCGGGAGCACCAGGCGGAACAGTGGGGAGGAGGGGCGCTGTGGCAGGGGTTTGGTGGGGCAGTTGTGCTTATCTAATTGACATCTCCAGGCTGCAGCCTTGCAGACGTGGCTTTGGGCCGCAAGTGTCAACCCGAACCCTGGATTGATCAGCATCATCCCATCTTGGGCCCCGCCAATCTGTTTCCCTTCTTCAACTTGCAAACCATCCACCGCCACCGACGACAATACACGAGAACAACTACGAGTACCAGACTCTTTTTGACCGACCAAAACTTGGCTAATCCGACTTTGTGGCCTTTCCCCCGCAACGGTCTTTATAAAGTCTGCCCTTTCTCTCCCTGATCTCTTCTCCCACCAACACCAACTGCCCCTCCTCCCAGAGTCACTGAGCTCTCCAGGATGTCCACCGTCAACGGTACGCAGCTTCGAAGGATATCCCCCACTGTCCGTGGCGTCTTCCTGCTGACTTTTACTTCCAGTGGTAATAAAGCACCAGGGCAAGAAGTACGACGTCGAGGTCGACACTTCGTCCACCGGCGAGGTCCTGAAATACCAGCTCTACAGCTTAACCGGCGTCGAGCCTGAACGCCAGAAGATCCTCGTCAAGGGCGGCCAACTCAAGGATGACACCGACCTGAGCAAACTGGGCCTCAAGCCCGGCCAGGTCATCATGATGATGGGCACTCCCGGCGATAGCGGCGCCGCCATCACCCGTCCGACCGAGAAGATCAAGTTCCTCGAGGACATGACCGAGGCCGAGATGGCCCAGCAAGCCAATGCCACCCCGGCCGGCTTGATTAACCTGGGCAACACATGTTACCTCAACGCCACCCTGCAAGCCATGCGTGCCATCCCGGAACTCCAGGAAACACTTACCCATCACAAACACACCTCCATGTCTGAGATCCCACAGCTGGACATCACAAACCAGCTGAAGGATCTCTACAAGGAGATGTCCGAGACCACGGGGGCTGTCGTGCCGTTCGCCTTCTTGAATGCGCTGCGGACCACCTTCCCCCAGTTTGCTGAGCGCTCCAGGAAAGGGCCAGGATACGCGCAGCAGGACGCTGAAGAGGCCTGGTCGCAGATCATCTCCCAGCTCAGGCAGAAGCTCAAGCTGCCGACTCCGGACGGCGCCGATTCTTCGAACGCCCAGGGCTTCATCGACAAGTATGTGGCCGGAGAGTTCTCGACGACGCTCGAATGCGACGACCCTGCGGCCCGCGAGGCCGGCGAACAACCTACGTCGTCACGCGAGCAATTCCTCAAGCTGAATTGCCACATCGGCAACACGACGGCACACCTTCGCGACGGTCTCGTTGAGGGCTTGACTGAGAAGATCACAAAGCGCTCCGAGGTCCTTGGCCGAGATGTGACGTACACCAAGACCTCGCGCATCTCGCGCCTTCCCAAGTACCTGACGGTGCACTTCGTGCGCTTCTTCTGGAAGCGGGATGTGCAAAAGAAGGCCAAGATCATGCGCAAGGTCACATTCCCTCATGAGTTGGATGCCATCGAGTTTTGCACCGACGAGCTCAAGAAGGCTCTGATTCCCGTCCGCGACAAGGTGCGCGAGGTGCGCAAGGAGGAAGAGGACGTGGAGCGCGCCCGCAAGCGCCGCAAGAAGAACCCGCTGCTGGATGGCGAGGTCTCAGGCGAGAAGAAGGACGAGACCAAGAAGGAGGGCGAGGAAAAGAAGGAGGAAAAGAAGAAGGACGGCGACGGCGACGTCGCCATGACTGAGACGTACAAGACGGACGCCGAATGGGATGCCGAGAAGGAGGCGGCGATCCTCGAGGCGAAGAAGGAGCTCAACGCCCTCATCGACCCCGAGCTTCGCAAGGACGACGGCGCCAACCAGTCGGGCATCTACGAACTGCGCGCCGTCGTGACCCACCAGGGCGCCAGCGCCGACAGCGGCCACTACACGGCCTACGTCAAGAAGACGGCCCCGAAAGACCCTGCCACGGGCAAGGTCGGCGAGGAGGACGGCAAGTGGTGGTGGTTCAACGACGACAAGGTGTCCGAGGTCACGGCGGACAAGATCGATGCCCTTGCTGGCGGTGGCGAGTCCCACTCGGCTTTGATTCTCTTGTACAAGGCGATTCCTCTGCCTACGGCGGAGGGGCTTATGCAGTAATGTGTGGGGTCGCGGAATTGCCAAATGGATTTGGGTCTGAGCACGTCGCCGGACTGGTTTGGGAGGATTGTGGAAAGGGCTTGGTAGATAGGAAAGAGATTAGATGGGAATGAGACATGAAAGACTCCTGGATGGTTGATGCATCTCAAGAGAGTTGGACTCTGAGCCTTGTCAGGCAGATGTCCACATGATCTTGTGGTTTCGTAGCCTTGTACGCTGGTCACCTCATTCCCCTTGCCACCTGCATGGAGCTCCGGTACAGACCTCGTGAGATTCTTAAGAGATTGGTTTATTGAGCCTCTGTGTGTTGGTCAGTCTACCTACTTCCTGCTGTATCCAGGATGAGTACACCGTCTCACGGGGAACTATTAGGCGTCAAGGAATTGGTCATCTGCATGATGCCTCTTTTCGGTCCGGCAGGTGTCATGCCCTTGGCTATAATAGTCGGAACAAGACAAGGGACAGCTCTGTTTTGTTTCATACCTCGAGAGAGACTTGTTTGTGTTGATGTTTGGATTATCCAGGATAGGTAAGGTATCAAACCCATACCCAGGACTTCCATTCTTGGTAATTGGTGGCTTTGAGGCTGGATCAGATGGAACATCAACGTTCACATGGCACTGCCACATCAGGTTCTGCCCGCTGCCAAGCTAGGTACGGTCATGCTCGGATCCAGCTGTGGCTTGTCCGATGGCCTAGAACATCAAGAGCGTAAGGCATGAAAGGAAGGGAGAACTGCAGGACCATTTGTCGAGAAGCGACAAGAGTATTCCTTGATGACCTGAGGCGGGATCTATCGCCCCCCCCCCCCCCCCCCCACCCCAAACAATATTTGGTCGTATGTAAAGAAGTGAAGAGTCATCTCATGCAGCCTTTCGGGGTTCTGTGTGTTGCTGACTGGATGTGGGGGAGGACTGGGAACCGAAGATGAATCTGAGTGAACCAGCCCAGTGGGGCCCAATCGAGCCAAGCCGCAGGCCTCCGCCCCAGACCCCGGCTCAATCCCACCCGCAGCCCTGTTTTGTTTCGTTCCATCCGCGAGGCATTCTTTGCTTCGTCGGGATTGCTCTCTTTTTGACGTTGCTCTTGGGAGAAATGGCATGGCCCCGGGAAATTGATTGTCAAAATTGGAGGCCCAAGCTGTGTGTTTTGAGGCATTGGAGACGGCTGTCGAGGGATTGGAGCAGCATTCCAAGTTCTTACTGGCAAATCTATCTCCTAGCTGTGATACTCCGTAGTCATGAACTCCAGGAGAGATGGCAACGTTCCCATCAAACCTCCAACACAACGCGTCCTCAAACTCAATTCCCCTGTTCCCGTCTTCCCGCAATACCACCCATGAAACAGGGCGACGACCTTCCAGGATTGGCCAGCAGCTTGACTCATCGTCTGCTGGGCCAATGATACGGTTCTCGATGCCTCGGGTCAGCAGCGTTGGAGATGCAGGCATTTGGTGAGAGAGGGCGTGTGGAGCCATGCTCTGCCAGGAAACGGCTCGCCGAGCTGTGCAGCCATGCAGGTCATGGTTCCGTCCCCGACAGGGTTATGACTTTCAGGGGCTGATCTAATATCTTGTAGCAGTCAACATATTTATGACCTTCTTATCTTCCTGTCGTACAATTAATTATTCCAGCCCTGCTCTTCTATACCCCTGCCCTTCCGCATGGCGCTATTCCTAATTCATCTCGCCGATGAGATGGGGCCGGACAAGCATCGCTGCGCCTTCACGACCCATCCGCTCGTGGAATCGAGGACGGCAGTGAAATATCGGCCTGACTCCTTCGGATCACCTCGAGTCTTTCCTCTCTTTCTCCTCCACGGGAAACGGACCTGACGTTAGAGACTGCCAACGGCCATCCAGGTCTAGCTTTGCCACAGCTGTTTCGACTCTCGCCGCGACAAACCCCCCCATCACTCACATTGGCCTTGTTGGCCTTGTCCCCTGCAACCAGCTGCTGACGCTGACGCTGAACTTGTGTCCTCCCGTTCGCCTGTGGAGTACTGCCACCAGGACATCTTGGATCAACACCAAATCACAAGTCCGTTCCCGACGGTTTCGAGTGCTTGCCCTCGTGAACTTGACCTGGCAAAACCGAGTGCCAAAGTTCCTTTCGTCGACGCCAACGCCAGATTGGCTTCACCACCACCGCAAATCGTTTACAAGCTACCCGCTTCGACTGCCGTAATGGCCCGACAGGGATCCGTCGGCGCCTTCAGCGGCTTCTCCGTGTGCCAGCCGGCGCTCGGAGCTGCCCTGATTTGTATGGCTTTTTCTGGCTTGAGAGACATTCATGGACCAGCACTAACAATTAGCAGGGCTGCCCGCTCTGGGAACCCCCGAGCTCGATGAAATGATTCACGCTCTGCTCCCTGGACCTGCTTCGATCCAGGACAAGCGCGCTCATATTTCCATGGACTTCTTTGAGTATTCGCGCCGGACCGGCGAGAACTTCAAGTTCTACCCTGTCCCCACTGCCCCTGCGACCTCCGTCACCGCCTCGCCTGCCACCTCGGTTTCGACCTTTGTCGACTCGGGCTACTCGCCCAGCTTTGGGAACTCTCCTGTCCTTTCTGAGGGCTCGTGGGCTCAGTCGCCTGCTGCCTCCGAGGCCAGGCCCAAGGCGCGCGCGTCTGTCTCCAAGAAGCCCGCCGTCGCCTCGCGGGCGTCGACCATTGACTTCTCCAACCACCCGGGTATGCGCATCCTGACCAAGGATGGCCGGGATGTCACCAACTCGGCCTCTCGCGGCTGCAAGACCAAGGAGCAGCGCGACCACGCCCACCTGATGCGCATCATCAAGGCCTGCGACACGTGCCGGAGGAAGAAGGTCAGGTGCGATCCCTCGCACCGCAAGCGCGCTGCTGCCTCGCTGGCCTCGGTCCAGCAGCAGGACCAGAAGCCCGCCAAGCGGACAAAGACTGCCGGGCAAGCGTCGTCATCACCTAGTGCGGTCGATGTTCCGGTCGACTTCGCCGCCGCCCCAACCGCTGCCCCAGCTCCCGAGGCGGTCGCGGTCCCAGCGGTAGACCTGAGCTTTCCGGACGACCTCGCCCTCTGGAACGAGTTCGTGACTCTCGACCAGGACCAGCTGGCGGTTGCGGCTGCTGCTGCCGCCGTGCCTGTATTTGACGACTTTGTCTTTGACAACTTCGACCTCGACAGCTTTGTCTCGCCGAGCGTCGGCTCCAGCGCCACTTCGCCTTCTCAGATCCTGACTCCTTACACTCCGGCCGGCTCTCGCGGGTCTCCGGCCACGACCAACATCTCGCCGGTGGATGTTGTCGCCGATGGTGGTCTGGATATGAACCTCCCGTACCTCAACCCGGGCGTCGCCCTTGGCACCGACTATGTCGACTTCAACCTCTACTCGCCACCGGCTGAGGTTTTGGATGAAGACCCGGTCTTCCAGATGAGGGATCTCGGAAGCCAGCAAGCCTCGCCGCAGTCCTCCGCCACGGGCATGTCGCCAGCGTACGCCTCGCCACGCGTCTGGACAAGCGACGTTGTTGGTGTTGCTCGGTCACCCGCCAGCGCGCAGCCGGCGGGCGGCAATCGCAACATCTCGGCGTCAACCGCCGACGTCTCGTGGTATTATGAACCTGGAGGATCTGGAGGTATACTACAACAGTCTCGAGAACTAGCTGCCACGAATCACAACGGCAGCGGAGTGGCCGCCTATCACAGCAACGGTGCTGTCTTGCGCCAGGAGAGCGGTGCACTTCGGAGGCACGTTGATGTCAATGGCTCCGAGTCCTCTGAGGTCGTCGTCGCCGCCGCTGCCGCTCGTCACAACAACGCCAGCACTGTGGTTGCCAACATGCCTCAGTCGTCAGTTAGTCGTGGCTCACCCACTCGACCTAGGATAACATCACCAGGTCGCAGGGTGCCAGTCAACGCACCGCCTGCTAGTTACAGTCAACCGGCAGCGCGTGCAACAGCCACGATAAGCTCGTCGTCAACAAGTGGCGAACTTGGCTTATGGAATTGTGTCGGCCGTCACGTCGTCGTGAGCACTGCAGAGAGCGGTAACTCCAAGTCGACCGTCCGTCACACCTCCCGCGCCACCACCGTCGTCAATAATAAATCCCCGACAACGCGTCACAACGCCGCCGCCGCCGCTTGGTCCGATGACAAGTCGCTCGCGTCGTCCCCGTCGACGCAACAACAACAACAATCCCCGACCCGGTGCAACGTTGCTGGCAAGGAGGAGAAGAATTCCCAGCCCGTCGCTGGCGCCTCGCTGCTCAAAAATCGCAGCGCGCGCGACGTCGCTTCTTCTTCTTCTTCTTCTTCTTCCTTCCAGCTTGCCGCGGTCGGTCTTGTCTCGCTCCTGTGCGTGGTCGCGCCCCTGCTGCTGCGCACAGCCCTGGCGGGATCGTCGTCGTCGTCGTCCTCGTCGTCCTCGTCTTCGTCGTCGTTCTCTGCTACTAGCCTGGACCACCACCACCTCGCCCAGCGCCTTCTTTGCAATTCCCTCCTCCTTCTCGTCACAACAAGCCTGTCGCTATCATCGCCGCTATCATCATCATCATCATCATCATCAACGCCTGCGTCCGTCGACAATGTCAAGTCCAAGATTCAGCAACAGCAGCCGACCGTCTCGGATCTGTGGTCGGCGGCTTCGCGGTTCGTCAGCCGGCAACTGTCGTCGGCGCGTCCGCTGCTGCTTCTGGCGTCGGGGCTATAGTTGTTCCTGATGCCACCACGGGTACCACCTTGCAGGTCATGGTGTGTGTTGATGGCGATAGGTAACAAAGCGCATCATTTTGTGACGGTTTGGGTTTTGGGCATTGCATTTTGGGTTGCATTTTTGGGTTACGGTTACGGTTACGGTTCCTACGGGCTATGGCATTGAGCATTGCGATGATGATGATGATGATGATGGTTACGGTCATGATGATACCCCTGGGTTTGGAGTTTTGAGGCATGTCGTCGTCCTTTTCTTCCTGTTCCTGCTGCTGTTGGATCATACCCTGGGTTTTTGGAGATTACTGCTGCTACTGGTTGTGTCTTCTGTACCTTTCTGCTTGGGGTTTGGGAAGCTGGACGATTCTTCTTGGTGGACTGCGAGGGCTGGCTCGTCCTCCTGCTCTCTGACGACAAGGTGGTGGGCTGTTGTTGTTCGGGTGAAGTGCTGCGGTTACTGGGCACGGGTTGAGGAGCTTGCTGCTGGTCATGGTAGTTTGGAGAGAGATTGTCAATTGAGAGGTCCTTGCAGGCCGCCGTTTTTTTAAAAAATCTTGCTTGTCCCAAGTTGAGTGTGATTGTGAATGTGGTTGCTCCTTGTCATCATTATCATCATCGGAGGTTCTCCATGCTCCATCCTGTTTGTTCGGCACGTATGTTCATAACGGGGTCTTGCCATGAACACCCCGATAGTGTGCTCACACGACATCCATGCCGTCTGCGGATCGTTGTATCGAAATACTTCACAGCAGATCCATCAAACGAAAAATCTGGACCTTGTGAGATCCACTTCACGCCGGTGTCTCACTCACACTTTATTGCCAGTCCTTTCACACTCAAACGTGGTTGAAAATCTGTGTCACAGCACAGAATGTTTTGTCTGTGATTCATCCGTTTCAGCAACGTCCTCTGGATGAATGAGTCCGACATGAACAACGCACCGACAACCACTTTTCCAACTTAATTATGCCCGTTCATCACCAGTGAGCCAGCCAACCCTGGGTGTTGAACATTGTGTGTGTCGTTCCCAAACGGTCTCTCAATCCATGGGCTGCACATACGTAGTGTCTTTCTGTTGCTTTCTATTTCAACGAAACTCACCGACTTGTCCTCTCTCAAGAGTTGACACTTGAACAACGTCATCGAGTCAGAAGCACCGACCAGGTTCCAGGTTGAGGGTAGCGGAGGGTTGATCGGAGGGTTGTTGGCAGACGAGCGTTGGGTGAAGTGGTGCGTGAGAAGGGGGGCTTGGTTTGAGGGCTGAGAATCCCTCTTCTCGGCGCTCCGCGAGTTGGAAGCAAAAGGAAAAGAGGGGGAAAAGGCAGGAAGGATTATGGCAGGTACCATATTCCAGGGCCTCTGGGCCGTGGGTCGACAAACCTCCGCGTTCCTGCAGTCCGTCTTTCTTTCTCCTTTGACCACTCTCCTGCGACACATGGGTCGTCTCCCGGGCCTCTCTTTCCTGCGGACCCTTCAACAAAACCAGACACCCGGACCTTCTTCCGGTTCTTCCTCTTCGTTTTCTGCAACCTCGAAACCTGTCCCTTCCTCGGCATCGACTTCTACTGCCTCTCCTCCGCAATCTTCAACCTCGACCCCTCCTCCAAAGGAAACCGACCAGGTTAATCTCGATTTCGATCTCAATCCGCAACCCGACCCGACACAGAATCTCATTTCGCAGGACCACGAGGTTCACGATAGTTCGACCGACATCGCAGCAACCGAAAACAAGGACACTGCCGACTCCGGCAACCAAAATACCCAAGTCCCAGCTGCACCCGACGACCACGATAACTCTGTCCCCCCCAGCGGCGAAGCTGTGACTACCAGCCAGAGTGACGACGACGGCGCAACTGGCACGATGGCTCCGGCTTCTACGTATGCGTCTGTCCTGGCTCAGCCTGCTCGGGTTAAGCCTGTTGTCCCTCGTGAGTCGGCTACTCCGGCGACCTTGGGCCCCGAGGGAAACAAGGAGAACCGCTCTACGCAGGAGTCCCTTCCGGCCGGCTCGGACAACGCACTGACTGACAAGCTTGCTGGACTTTCTGTCAACGATGCCACTGCTGAGAATGGTCAAGAGGGCGCTGCTGCTTCGTCAACTGGTCTTCAGGGTTCGACAAATGACAACAAACCGCAGATCACTGAGTTCGTGGAGCTGGACAATTGGCAACAGGAGGGCATTCGAACTGGAAACGAGGCCTCGGCATCCACAGCCGCCACGGAGTCGCCAGCGGCAGACACGATAACAACGCAGGTTCAGCCCAAGAACGAAAGCCCTGTCCAAAAGGCAGAGCGGGCCATGCACAGCCGGTTCATGAGGGAGGCGCTCGATGTGGTGAGTAGTTCTTTGCTACCTCTATTGCCTCGTTTTGTCTTTCCTCCACCTCGCTGACTTCCTTTCCAGGCCAGGCTTGCCCTCCGGACCAACGAGACGCCCGTCGGCTGCGTGCTTGTTCACAATGGCCGTGTCATCGCTCGCGGCATGAATGCCACCAATATCACCCGGAACGGTACCCGCCACGCCGAGCTGATGGCCATCTGCGCCCTGTTGTCGTACGGACCTGGAACGGACGCGAAGCCTGAGGGCGACCAAGAGCAGTCCTGGGGCAACGTCGATCCTCGCAGCGGCCATATCTACCCCTACGGCCAAAAGCTGCATCCGGCGCCCCGCGTGGACATCTCCATCATCCGCGAGTGCACGCTCTACGTCACCGTCGAGCCGTGCGTCATGTGCGCGTCACTGCTGCGTCAGCTGCAGATCAAGAAGGTCTACTTTGGCGCCGTCAACGACAAGTTTGGCGGTACCGGCGGCGTGTTCCGCATCCACAAGAACTCCCCGCGCACACCCATCTCGGCGCCGTCGTCGCCTGCGCCCCAGAACGGCAAGGGTCTCGTGAGGCCGCCGCTTGAGCCTGTTCCTGCGCAGGCTGGCGGTGTTGAGAACGGCCAGCCGAGCCAGGAGGCGGTTGTGGCCCAAGTTAAGAACACCGAGGCTGTCAAGGTCACTGAGTCCTCAGTCACGACTTCTCAAAATGAGGAGAAAGCCACCGAGAACACCAAGTCCGGACAAGATCAAGCCGGTCAGGAGCAGTCCATCTCTGTCAACACCGTCCAAACGGCCGAGAATACCCAGCCTGCCAAAACCGCATTCCCGGTCCCCCCTGAGGTTACCGTCCCTCCGGAGCTCACAGTCCTTCCGTACCCGCCCTTCCACAACCCCGTCCTGCCCGACCCGGAGCAGAACATGATGGTGGTCTCTCAGATCGAAACCAGCAACCGCCTCCCCGGCGACGGCGGCAACGTGGAGCGCGGCTACGAGGCCGAGGGCGGCTGGGGCCGCGACGAAGCGGTGCATCTTTTGCGGGAATTTTATGTGCAGGAGAATAGCAGAGGTGAGATTCTCTATCTTTTTTCTACCCAAAGTAAATGGAAAATATTGTACTAACGAGTGAGAAAACAGCTCCTGTCCCGAGGAAGAAGGAAGGCCGCGCCGCTCGGCTGGCCGCCATGATGGAGCAGAACGGCCAGGCGGGCAACGCTGTTTACTCGGCCGGCCTCGTTGCCAAGGTCCAGGATGGTGCTGCTGCCGTCGCGGGTGCTGTCGCGGGTGCTGTCGCGGGTGCTGTTGCGGGTGCCGTTGCAGGTGCTGTCGCGAATGGCGTCGCGGGTGGTGGTGATGCTGCTGCTGCTCAAGAGGTGGCGACTGAGGGTGGTGTTGCGGGTGAGGGCGAGAATGAAGAGCCTGTGAAGGGCGTGGGTGCGGATATCACCGCTTAATGTAGTTGCGTGTGGCATGTGCGTATGTGTGTGTGAAGGAGTTGGTTTGGAGGGGCCGTGTCTCTCATGGCACTGCATCGCACCACATTGCATCGCATTGCAGGTGGTGTAGTGCTGCTTTGCACAGCACGTCTTGGGGTATGTATGAGTAAGGCGCCGGGTTGAAGCATGGGAGACGTACCTGACACGAAAAGGGTATGACATGAGATGTCGGAGTAGAAAAGCACGACCATGACGACAATGCGGGAGGGTTATGGTGAGGCAATATACTGCGCCATTCACACACCCAATAGATCCCCCGTTTGAGGCGGACTCATCTCTGTTGTCGTCCTTCATCATCAAAGTCGGAACTTGGTTCTCTTGCAGATGAAGTTGTTGTCGGGACATTCGGATCCCCCCCCGGAGTTGGGAGTTGTCATCATCCCCCCTTGCTGGCAACGGCTCTTTTGTACTCACATGAGTAAAGTACCGAGGTATATACGGGGTAGACGATGTTCGGAGTCTTGGTCGGGTTATATCCCCTTCCATCATCTACTGCGAGCTTCGATTATGCTGGAAGTGTCCAATAAACGAGCATGCCTGGTCAACAATATACCGTAGCGTAGGCATGTCCCACCTTTTAAAATGGGAGGCTTTTTTTTTTTTTTTTTTTTTGCCTGACTTTCTTACCTTACTTACCTCCCTAGGTACGGTAGTACGGTGCCTACCGGTAGATATCGGTGATGCTGTGAGAAGTTCCTAGGTACGACGATCATGACGAAGGGAGTCACTATGCTGACCGATCTCACTTGGGATTTAATTTATGAGAGGTGATGATAAACAATGATTGATGGTCAAGCATCCGGCCAGACACAACAACATAGTGGAGGCCAGATGATCCAGATCGACACAATGTATCGCAATTGCTGGTCTAATAGATGGATTTAATGATGATGATGATGGCTGGTATAACACATTTTCTATCACTACCTCCTCCTCCTCTTTTCCCAGAGTTTCCAACCCAGTCAGTGTAAGGTAGTAGTAGAGTACTAGTCAGTCAACGCCCAAACGCCGTGTCGTATGCCTCCTCAACCATGCCATCCCCATCCCCATCCCCATATTACAAGGTACATACGTCCATAGGTAGGTACACTAGGTGCACACAGTTACAAGTAATAACCCAAACAGACACACCCATGCAAATCCATCCCATCCCAGGTTCCCATCCCGTCCCTTCATCCTTCAAGTGCTCGTGCTAAAATAATAATTCTCCCACAGGTACTCATAATCCTCAATAATCCCCGCCACCAAATTCGGCATGCGCCGCCTCACGCCCTCCACCCACCCCTTGGTCACGTTCTCATAAAACGCCCCGCGCATGGCCCACCAGACCATGGACCACGCCCTGCGGCTCCACTCCTCGCGCTCGAGCGGCGTGGTCCGCAGCCCCCGATCGCGCAGCTGCCGCGCCGCCAGCTCCATGCCCACGCCGAGCAGCCAGGGGGCCCACGCCTTGCGGCGCTGGTCGGGCTTCGTGCGGTAGAGCGCGATCGCGAACACGAGCGGGGCCAGGATGTGCAGCACCTCCGCGGCGCGCGCCTGGCCGCGCAGCGTGTTGAGCAGCTTGGCGGCGGGCTTGATGTCCTCGGCCGTCAGGACGCGCGACAGCAAAAACCCCGGGGTATCCCCCGGAGCGGGGAGCGGGGGCAGGCTCATGCCCGTGCGGGACATGGTCCATTCGGAGGTTGGGCTGGCGGCGGGGTTGCCGTTGGAGAAGGAGTTGAGCAGGCCGCGGTCTTCGTCGTCTTCGCCTATGTCGAGGAAGGAGTCGTCGTTTTCGCCGGGGTTGTTGGAAGAGGGAGGCTCTTCGGGCAGCGGGCCGCGCTCGGGCAGGGCGGGGGTGACGATGGGTCGGGAACGGGTGACGCGCAGGAGGATGAGGCGGCACAGGGCTTTGATGGATTCGAGGAGCACGACGACGCGCCAGCGGGATTCTTCGCCGCCGCGCCGCTTGGCGGCCATTTCGCAGAGGAGCTCGACATATTGGACGATCTGGAGGAGGTAGGCGACGCGCCGGTAGAGGGGGCTGCGGGAGATCCAGTGGCGGGTGTAGCGGGTGTGGGGGGTAGGTGGTGGTGCTGAGGGTTGTGAGGTGGCGAGTTTGGCGACGGCTTGGGCTCGGCGCAGGAGCGCGTCGTGGTAGAGGGAGAGGAGCTGGACGCCGCTGTGGATGGATTCGGAGGCGATTTCGGCGTCGCGGAAGCGGCCTGGAGAAGGCATGGAGTTAGGACAAAGTTGTTTGCGTTGGAGTCAATTGGGAGCGTCCATACCCGGAATGATGTAGGTCAATGACCGCAGGGTTGACTCGATTTGGCCCACTTGGTGGGCATTCTTTGTGATGAAGTCATCGTACATGTGCAGCCATTTTGATGGCAGCGACATGGCTGGAATGGTGGAGAGATGACGTTGAAGAAGATGATTGTGCTTCGAGACGTTTTGGCCGGCTTCAATCGCGGTTCAGGGGTGGTCAGCAATGGCACCGGAAATTGGTCATGAGCTGCAGTGTGTGAAATATCGAACCGGAAGACTGAAGCTTTGGGGATCCCGCGTGTTGAAACGAGCTTGAGGGACCGAGTGGAAGAAGCAAAGTTGAGAAATCGGGGGAAAGGGACCGTGAGAGGATCAGCTTGTGGTTGTTGCTGGCGCGCGTGGACGAGATATGAAGTGAAGTGAATTGGTTGGACCAGGGTTGCAGCCGGGTGGGTCCAATGTGCCTCGGCTCTGGGAGGCCAGGCCAAGACATTTTCCATATTCAGCTGTTTGCGGGGAACCTGGAAGCAGGGGTGGACGCAGCAGTGGGAGCAGCCGACCAAAACAGACCAGAACGGATTACAGAAGAGCGAGCAGACCTACACCTTTGGGTGAGACCGAATCTTACGCTGACAATCCAACAACTTATAAACAACGAGATTGCACTCGCCTGCTATGAAGACTATGAGAATAAGTAGAGACTTGAGTTAGTTATTTCATTCATTCATAAACTAGGCCCAGCAGCTCCAACTGGGCAAGCATCCTGACCATTCCTCCCCTTCCCCCAAGCATTTTGGTAAGTCTTCCATTTATTTCTTCGCCTCCAGCAGCTTCGCAATGCGCTTCTTGGTTCCCTCAATGATGCTCTGCTCGTCGTAAATGGACGTCACGCTGGGGTGCTTCGACACAGCATCCGCCCACTTGACAAAGTTGGGCGCCTTGTCCTCGATGGCGGTCCACAGCCGCTTGGGAATCACCTCGGCCGCCGTCAGAGTCTTGAGCCGGATGACGAACGAGCCCGTCAGGACCTGTAAGCTGTCAGTATCGTTCTTGTCTTTCGCATGGAGCTATGTAGGTACTCACCTCAGCCAAGGTAAGCTTGTCGCTCCCGCCAAAGAAGGGCGCCGCATCCGCCAGCTTCGGCTCCACCTCGGCAAGGAGCCCGCTCACGGCTTTCTCAATAATAGCATCCTTCTCGGCGTCCGTCTGCGCCGTGTACAGGCCAAAGATGGGGCCGTTGAACTTGGTGCTGAAGGCGTCCACGAACAGCGCAATCTTGGCGCGGCGCAGGGCACCACCCGGCTCGTTGGACGCGGGCACCAGATGTGACGGGTACAGGTCTGTCAGGTACTGCACCACGATGGCCGACTCGATGATGATGTTGCCGTTGTGCGAGAGCGCGGGGACCAGCCCGCGCGGGTTGATCTGGAGGTACTCGGGCGTGCGCGGAGTGTCGAGGTCGATGATGACCTCCTCGAACGGCACCTTGAGCTCCTCCAGGGCGATGTGGGCCCGGTGAGCGTCTGGGGATTGTGAGTGCTGGTCTTTTATATTTAAACAAGATCAGGGTTCTTTGTTACGTACACGGGCAGCGGTGGTTGGTGTAGAGGATGATCTTGTCCTGAGAAGCCATGGTTGAAGAAGACAGGGATGCAGATGTGGTGAGTGCGGTGAGAGCAGACGGGAGCTTGCTTTCTCAACCCAGGTCAAGTAGCCGATTCGGAGAGAACTCGGGGACTTATATATGTCAATTGGATGTTCTCGGTGCTATGTGGGAGAGGCCGTCCAGGAAGCTACTCTATTAATAATTGACAGATGCCATTCCCATATGGAGAGCTTCCCCCAAGTTGATTACATATCAACGGGTGGCGTCATCCATGGCGCATTGTGCGGAACCTTTTAGCTGTCCCAACTTGCATCGTGGGTGCGGAGTTGCTCGGAGCGGAGAAATGCTGAAGAGATGCCCGCGGAATGTCTCCGATGGATGCCGACCCCGCTGCGGCAAGCCGTTACACCGGATCAAACAAGGCCACCTCAGAGGCATACGTGGGTTTCACAAATCCTTGAGTGTTCAACCCACGTGGGGGAAAGCTTCCATCCAAGTCCAGGATCTCAGGATTCTTTGCACCTTACCCGAGGGTACCTCAGTGTTTCTCCGCCATCAACACAGCACCTTCCAACTCACATCTTACCAGATCTGCAGGCGGTTGACGGCCAGGACAACCATAGCGTGTGAGGCGGGTAAAATAAGAGCCTGATACACTTCTTTTAAGTTCCAAGGCCCTGTCATTTCAATCAACACAGGCGCAGGACTTTCTTACAGATCAAAATGTTACAACGTATTACAACCTCGTAGCTCATAGCAAGATAATCCCTTGCACACCACCTGTAGCCCAACATTCTTTTGTTATATCATATATTTTAACAGAAGTCCGTCATATAGTTATTATATAATGATTTTTTCTAGCCAAGAATAGTCTTAGAACCGCTAAGTTTTGGAATGGAAAGTATTAGGGAGTACAAGCGGTCTTGCATTCAAGGTCACCTTCCCCGTCAGACCCATACGCGAAGAAACAGGTCCTTACAATAGTCAGGCAAGTTTAATCCGAAAAAAAGCATTGTACCTTATCCAACTTTCAACCAATGGACTTGGTCATTCGGCTGTACGACAGTCACAGGGAACATATTATTCTACCCCCCTCGCACGCCATGGTTTTCTTTCACTGTCATAATCGCACCCTGTCCAGGTTGCCGTTCTGCCACCCGATCCGGCAATCCATCACGCCCATCGCGACAATACTTCTTCTCGGCCCAAGACCGAAACCTCGTGTCGATCCACTTGGCCATGATCCTCAGCGCAGCAACCAGCTTGTGCGCCTCTTCGACCGTCTTGGTGCCGCCGATCCGTTCGCTCTTCAGCTCCATCTTGTACCGGTGGTCGATAACAAAGTGCACGGTCCAGTCGTGATCCTTGACCTCAATCATCATGAGCGTCGGCAGCTGCGGCGCGGAAGTGAAGAATATCTCCTCCCTGGTCATCCACTTGTGCCACGCCGCCGTCCACAGGCAGAGCCGCTGTAGCGCGCCGGGCCCGGGCATGTCGATGTTCATCCGCCATTTGCCGGGCCGGTGGCACCACCATTCCCACGACATCGCCGGGGTGGTTGAGTTGCGCGGGGCGGCAGACGGCGTGGGAGTTCTGGTCTCGACGGCCACGCCCATGGCGACCGGGGACCAGGACAGCGGGGGATAGTCGGTCGGGTTCACAGACGGGTACAGCCCGGAGATGTTGAATATTGGAAAGTTCGCGTCCCAAATGCTGAGATCCTTTTGGATGGCTGAGCCCATGTTTGAATCGGGGTTGATGGTGGGTGACACCACAAAGTCCACCGTCGGGATCTGGGCCCAGTCCTTAGGCATTTTTTTGTCGGTTTTGAAGCGCGGAAAGCAAAAGGGCAGAATCCGGGCGTCGGCGGCATTCTCGAGCGTCATGGCGTCCCGCAGCCGACCAAGTGCAAGCTCCATGAGCGGCTCGACGACCTTGGATTTCCAGCCATCGACACCACGCCGGAGTTTGAAACATTCGTCGGCCCGTTCGACAATGGCCTTGAGCTTGTAGGCCTCGGCTTTCTTGATGCGTGATTCGACCGAGCCGCTGGTTGAGAACAGCTCGGAGATGGGGAGGTCGTCAAAAAACTCTTCCACTTCTGCCTACCCGCCGCTCTGTCCGGCTCCGTCACGGCCGCGGCCCTCGTTTGCTGGCCCAGGAGTCCTTTGGCTCGAATTGGTCCGGGCTTCGCTAGTAGCTGGCGTCGGGCTCCCCTTGACGACGGCGAGGAGCTCCCTATAAAGCCCTTTCGCGTCGTCCGGGAGCAGCTCATACCCTTCGTTCTCGTTTACGAACCCCCCGCCATTGTAGAGCGGCTTCTCAAGCTCCTCGAACTCCCAGACATGCAGCTCGCTGATATGGCTTGTTTGGTACCAGTTGCCAGAAATCCGAACCCGCTTGGCGCGACGGGTGATGTTGAACTTTGGCTCGGGCGGAACTGGGTAGTCGAAATCGTCCCAGCCTTCGAGCTCTTCGAACTGGGCTGGTCTCTTGTTGGTTCTGCGCGGCATTGTGCTGGCTTCCCTTTGTGATCATACAGCCAGCATCGAATCACACTCGGGCAGTTGATATGTTGATTGATATCGCCTCTTTCGATGTTGACCGCGAGGCGTGGCAGGTCAAGCGACTCTCCCGTTGCGAGAGAGATCTTGGGAGGTCATCTCGCCCCTTTTTATTGGGGCGCGCCATCTTTTTGCTTTTGTGGCCGAGATTGCGCGTGCAAACGGAGTCGCACAGCCCCTCACGAACGAAACACGAAAGCACGTGGTGGAGCTTATGAAGCTGGCCTCTCCTTGCACAAATGAATGGTGACAGAGGCGACGGTACATACATAATCAGACGGAGAACTCCCTGCCGGACCGGAAGATCTTGTCGGGAACCAAACAAACCCGTCTCACAGCCAACCGGTCCGTCCTGTTGGCGGACCCGCCGATGGATGGTGCCAAGATCTTTTGGCGCCTGCAAATGCTCCATCGGGCGACCGACACAGCGAGTGAGCTGTCCAGCCAAGCCCTGGGCATTATCTCGGCACATGCCGTGTGTAAAAATCCACTGTATTTACACTGGGGCTAGCAGGGAACTGGAGGCCTCCCCGTCTGCCGATCCGCCAACCATCTGACCGTTGTCTGACGGCCCGGGGGTCCATCTTACGGAGCACCTCCGACATACATCTTCCTCTCGGCCTTCTCCAATCCTTCAACAACTTTTCCTCAAACCACCAAATCAATCTTGACCTGACCGACGACAACCTTTGAATCCATCAATAATGTCGCACTATCCTGAGCAAGGGTAAGAAGCTCCATCATCCATCAAAAACTGCATGCGACTGTTGCGCTCTCCATCAATTGACTACTCCCACTGGGTCAATTGATTGAGGTTCCTGACCGCGTTCACCGCCTGCTTCCCCCATCACATGCCTCACAGTCACGAACCCAATCGACTGACATTTGGACCTCTCCAGTGGTTACCCTCCTCCCCAGGGCTACGGCCCTCCTCCCGGTGGCTACCCGCCGCCGCAGGGTGGTTATCCTCCTCCTCAGGGCGGCTATCCCCCTCCGCAAGGGTACTATCCCCCTCAGCAGCCCATGCAGTACCAGCAGGCGCCGCCGCCCAAGGAGGAGAAGAGCCACGGCTGCTTGTATACTTGGTGAGTGTTTTCGCGTCTATGCGCTGGGGATTATTGTTCGTACTGGTGAAGAACCACCTGCTAACCTGCGACTCTTTGTAGCGTTGCCGCCATGTGCTGCTGCTGGCTCTGCGGCGAGACGTGCGAATGCTGCCTCGAGTGCCTCGACTTCTGCTTCTAAGAAGCCAAAACCAACCAACCAACCAAACACCTGAACCCACGATTGTGTCGACGAACGGGTTGCTGCGGAGGATGACTTCACGTTACACACACGGTCATCCTGATGCGGGGCCGGAGAGTTGGGGGCCGAAGTAAGCTGACGCAACTTCGACCCTTCGACCATCGGACCGGACCGGACCGATAAGCGCTGGTTTCCACGACATCGAGTTAACACCGACAATGCGTTGGACGTTTGGGTTGAGGATGGAGGCGAAAGTGGAAGACGGAGAAGAGCGCCTGAGTTGTTGATACGAAGTTCGGAGGGGTAGATGAGGTTTTTCTGCCATCATTTTGGGGACCGTTGACTAGACAGTTTTTTGTTCCTTTGTCGAACCTCTAGGGCGAGAAGTAATGTTTATCAGCGTTCTCATCGGCGCATTTTCCTTTGAAGTTGACCAGTTGTTGTTGCTCTCTCAATCCGCATCTGTTATCTTTATTCAGATGATTGAAAGGAAGAGCGCTCCAATGGGGACTCGATTGTCCAGCAAGTCGCAACGTAGAATCGGTGCTGTGAGGTAAACTTATACATTTTCGCTCCGAGTCCCGGAGTACTCGGCCGCGTTGCGGGCGCATTTAGTTTGGCAACCGGCCACATAGTCCGCGTCGTTTCACTACTGTGTGCCTTGATAAAAACTCATTGTCATCATCCCCAAGACTTAAGGTAGAACTCCCTGAGTTACCGTGGTAGCAACCTTGGGCGGATTACCTCCCGTTGGCGCGACAACTTGACGTCGAATTTTGGCTTAGTCAGCCACCTTCAGCTGCTTAGCCGCCCACTTTGGCTGCCTAGACGCCCTGTATAAAATGGCCCATCCTGCCCCTCTGAACTTTCATCGGAGCTTTTACACCATTCAGCCCCTTTTCCGTCCACTTTATCTGCTTTATCCCAGCATTTCAGGCCTCAGCTTTAGACCTTATCGCGCCTATAAAAGGTCGCTAAAAGGACACAATTTCCTGGAGGCCTCAACAGAATCCCAGAGAGCGCAAGGCGAAAAGATTCCTCCAATCCTTCTTTGCAAGCGCATGCCAGCTGTCCTGTTACCAACATTCGAGTCGCCACATTTGTGGCCAACAACAGCACATTTGACTCGAACACATGACTTTTAGGTACCTCCGTAATTACGACGTGCGAGGGTTTAGTGTTAATAGGTGTGTGTACATAACTACTCCTTGGCAGGATCCCTCACGGTATAAATGTCAATAGAACAACACACAGGAGCGCGGTAACTCTTTTCTCTTTCTTGCGACCTACCCACCGACCTGTTCGCACGATCGCAAAGGGATCAACAAACCAACGCCGGGGGTTCGTTGAAATGCCAGAATCTACTAATACCACCACGGAGGCATCGTCCTCAAATGTTCGCTTGTCCCAGAGCTCTGGCTCCTCAAGCACTGTCACGTCACAAACGTCTGTTGCTGGCAGGGGGGCGAATGCTCGGCGTACTAGTGCTGCGAATTTCAAGCCACCAACGCTGAAGCGCGAGAATGCCATCGTGGGTCAATAACTTGAGGGCGTGGTCACGGAGGAAAGGCTGTTTTATGATTTATGTTTTTGATATCCTGAATTGACGATTTCTTGTATGGTTCCTCGGGATGATGAACTTCAGTGGCTTTGAGACAATGACTTGTCATCACATCCGTGCTGTTACACGTCGGAGACGCTATATAGGGTGCACTGACTAGTGGCACCATCAACGGATTCGTTTTTGGTGTCACACGTGCACCCAAAGTATTACCTTCGTAATTATCCTCGCGAGTAGCAACCTCTGCGATTCTCCGTTGCCAAGTGTTTGGTAAGTTGGGGTTGACAGGGTACATGGACAGAGTGAGCGTTTATGCCATGCCTGGTAGCCAACCTAAGAAACAAATTTCTTGGTAACGCAATAGGGACCCCGATTTTCATTTTTGGGTGTTGAGCCGAAAGCAAGCCGGAGGGGATCGGCGATAAGTGGGTCCACCTCCGGTCGTCGACTGCCATTTCCGGCAACTGAGTGCCGGAGGGACGCCGGAGGCCTTCGAACGTCCTCCGGCTTTGCTTTGGGACAACCAAACTCAATACGGACACTGCATGGTCACAGCGACACGGGTCCCAATTTGAATCTGTGGCAGGAAGTCCAATCTGAATTTGAATGTTCGTCTGCTCAAGCGAATCCTGTTTTCTTGCCTCAGAAGCACTCCCCCCCTCACCGCATCGCCCTTCAGGCATAATCGTCATCATCCCAACTCCCGTCAGACCACGTATCTTCGAACTCACTGTCTACCTCATACGCTGACTTTTCTATGTCGCTCAGGTCATCAAGAATAAGATCACGCTCCAGTTCCTCCATGTCTCGTTCAAGCTCGTAATCCCTGTAGCACTCGGGACATGAGAAAGAGTCATCGTCTACCATGAGCTCGTTCTCATTGCCCCTGGCATACTCACCAGAGTACCGGGAACCATCATGACTGTCCTCCATTCCCTCGTCGAGTCCAACTTGCTCTTCTTTGCCCTGTGCACCGTCACCGTTGCCGAGACAGCTCTCCTCGTGTATTGGACGTGTCGCTTCCATCAGCTTGGTAGTGTCCCAGCGTTCTTCATCAGTCAACTTGTACAGTCTCCACTCCTCAAAGTCTTTGACGTAAACCTTCAGAACCATGTCGAACAAGTCGATCACAAACTCTACATCCCCTTCGCTCGCAGCCCAGTAAACTGCGTCATTGACCGTTGCCTCGTCGATAGGAGCGCCCCTCTCAAGAAACATCTTAGCCGTCTCGAGGTTCCTATATTTGAGCGCCAGAGCAAGTGCCTCTCGTCCTGATGAGGCCATGTCCACCTTTCCTGTGTCCACCAGCACCCCCAGGGTTCGGTGGACGAAATGATGGTTCATCTGAGCAACCCTGAGAAGCGCCGTGTTGATTGCGAATGTACCAATCTTTCCGGTGCGAAGGAGTTGCTTGACCACAGCACGGGTATCCCGAAACCAAGTGCTGGTGGTGAGGTAGAGTCCTCGCTCAAGAAACGCCTCATCGATCTCCGCTGTGCGCAGCAGAAATCTGATTGGCCGATAGGACTGTTGTTCAATAGCAATCAAAAGCGCCCGCCCCAGATCTGCCGCATCCACCTTTCCCATCTGCAGCAACAGGCTGACAATGCGGGTCCAGGAAGAGTAGTTTATCCGGTACCCGGACTCGGTCTTGCCAAGACACATGGTGGCAAGCAACAGTGTCCGCTTGTGGTCTATCTTGTCGTGGTTTATCATACCCGCAGCGAGGAATAGCTCGACAACCCGCAGATGGCCACGTGCGAGCGCGATATCAAATGCCGTCCTTCCTTTCTCATCCATTGCACCTGCATCAACCATCTGGGATCTGACAAGATATTTGACACCAACACACCCGTTGTTTTTTGCAGCAACGAGGAGTGGCGTACGACCCTTGGCATCGATGATCTGGTCTTCTGCTGAGTCCAGGTCCAGCAACATTCTGACCACTTCTTCACGTCCCCGCTCCAAGGCGATGAAGAGTGGTGTTCGACCCTTGATGTCTGGTTGCGTAATATCAACCTTGTCTGTGTCAAGAAACAGCTTGATGATGCGAGAAGCTCCTGACTTTGCGGCTGTCCAAAACAGCGTTCGTCCCTTGGAATCTCTGTGATTGAGATCGACCCCGTCGTGCGAAAGGAGAAGCTGGACGACCTGCTCGTTGCAAAAGTCGGCAGCGGTGAGAAGAGGTGTCTGGCCCTCAGAGTCTGGAATGTTGAGCCCAACATCTGG
The DNA here is from genome assembly GCA_011316235.1 of Mycothermus thermophilus. NCBI lineage: Eukaryota > Fungi > Ascomycota > Sordariomycetes > Sordariales > Chaetomiaceae > Mycothermus > Mycothermus thermophilus. Next base: position 329,967 of record QQBE01000019.1, on the reverse strand, counting down.
CCTCTCAAGTAGAAGTTCGACAACATCTCCGTCTCCCAGTTTTGCAGCACAATGCAGTGGTGTTTGCCCGAGATTGTTTTGGATGTTGACATCGGCCTGTCCGGTAGCAAGGAGAAGCCTGACGGCCTCCGGACTGTCTGGATATTTCCCTTGTGCTGCAAGGTGTAGCGGGGTGTCCCCGTTCCTGTCTTGGACATTGACACTGGCCTTCCCCGTTTCAAGGATGAGTAATCTAACAAGGTCCGGACTCTCTACGCCCGAGGCGCTATGGAGCAGGGTGTCCGGTGCAGCATTTGGTGGGTTGGTGTCAACCGCTCCTGTATCAAGCAGCATTTTCACAATGTTGTAATCTGGAGCGCGTACAGCGTAAAATATCGGCGTGTAACAGGACTTTTCGCTGATGTTGACATCGGCCTTGCCAGTCTCAAGAAGCAGTTTCACAATGTCTGCTTGTCTATCCCTTGCAGCGTAATGGAGTGCCGCCCTGCCGAAGAGATCTAGTGCGTTGATGTCCACCTTGCCGGTTTCGACCAGAAGCTTGGCAATGTTCTGACGTCCATGGACCACTGCCAGAATGAGGGGGGTCCGTTCGTCTTTGGGTGAATTTGAGTTGATGTCAATGTCGTACTCGTCTGCTTTGCGCAAAGCGGCGGCAAGTAGTTGGGGCATATTCCGTCGCGCGCACCAGTGCAGCAGGTCTTCGCCACCAATCCAATGTGGCCATCGACGGTTGTTCGTGCCCTGGAAGTAAAACTCCACAAAGCTTTCACAAGCGCCATCAGAAGGGTCGCATTGCCGCAAATGGTGGAATAAGAAGAAGCTGGCGTAGTAGAGGAAGCCAAAGAGAGGTCCACGGCCGTTGAGATAGTCTGCGCCAGTACATGCCATATCATCACGATGGAACGCATTGATCCTCGCCCTCCCATCTTGAAACGCCGCTGGAAGGTCATTTTGTGCGATGTCAAGGTAGCGACAGCATATTTTCGCCAGGCGCATGTTCGCTCGGGCGGCAGCCTCTCTCTCACTGACGTTTCCATCTAGCAAAGCCAAGCCCTTTGCGAGGAAAAATTCCTTCACGGACTCGTGAATGAACTGTACAGCGCCATACTTAGTGACCTCCACGAGACCGCAGCTGAGGGCACGGATGTACCGCAACATTCGCTCATCATCGGCGATATATTCCTCGTCTTCTTGGTACTCGTGGAGTGATTGGTAAGGAGAATCGGGTTCGATTACCAACGCCCAGCGGAGTTGTTTTAAATCGAGATACACAGCAAAGCAAACCCATTGTATCAATTTGACTGACATTGGGCTCATGTCGTGAGTGAGCTGCTGGTACATAGAATCCAGGTCTGGGGGAATGGATTCGACGGCGCGTTCGAGATATTTCGGGCTGCGACCTTGGCGGTCGAGCTCCAGGATTTTCTCAACAACAAGACGCGCCCAGATGAAAATGCCAGCGGCATTTTTTGTGATTTTCTTTGGAATTGTTGACGGTATGTATTGGAGGCTATCGAATTGGGAGTCGACGAACGTTTTGATGTCGTCACCATTGAGCTCCTCTAGCCGTATTTCCGACGTGGCGTCTGTTGTAAACACAGGGTAATAGCGGCAAGAAAAGCAGAGGCGGAGGGGTTCTTGATGTTGAGAAGCCTGGCGTTGCGTTTTCTCCATGACTGACTCGAGCCACTTTATTAGCTTGACGGCATCCCCTTCGCCACATTCGTCCAGGGCGTCGATATAAAGCCAAATGCCACTAAACTCCAAGACCTTGGGGAGCGCTGAACCGAGGAAGCCCTGAAGTTCCTTTTCGTTCCAGTTCCACCGTTGTTCATAGGGGCCGAGTGTTCTGCATTTCTCCTCATAAGCGGCGACGAGACCCTTAAGCGCGTCGGGAACTTTGCGGAGGAGTTGATGAAGGAGTGACCGGAGCAGCCCGATAGGACTCTTTTGGAGGGAATCTCCACGTCCATGGAAGAAGAAGGACAGAACAAGGCCGCCGTCGCCCATTGGGTGTTGACTGAGTGCGTATTTGAGGAGTGTGGACTTGCCGGAACCGGGCTTCCCTTTGATCCAAAGCAACCCACCCTGAGGAGCCGTTACCCAGGACTTGTAAATGTCGTGCTCCAGAAGCCAAGTAAATGTTCCTGAAGCGGCGTTCTCCACGTCATGTGAACGATCATCCATGTGCGGGAAGGCAAGGGATCTGAGGCAATTGAGCTCTATCGTAGTCAACTCTCGGACTGTCATATGTTAGTGCTGGAACGATGGCAATGTCTTATGGAAATTGCCCTTACTGATACGAGATGACCATCGGGTGAGTTCGCCAACCAAACTCTGAAATCCATCGTCATCAACTGACGAAAACCTGACCATGTCTCGGTGATCCGAACGAATGCCAAAGGAAGGATATCCATCAATTGTGGCGGACTCCTTGGGAACAACAATCTTGTTGAGTTTCGGCACCGGGAGCTCCTCAAAGAAACAAGTAACGTCAAACCGGCGGCCGCTGTCGCGCAAGTCTCTGACTATGTCGAGGAATTGGACGTGCACTGCCTCGAGAAGCTGGCTGTCGGTTTTGAGGACGTCCAGCAATGATCGGTTGGTGGACTTGACTAGATCAACTGCGATGGCGAGGAGTTTTGCGCCGCCGGCCATCCAGGAGCCTTTGTGAGGAGTCCCCATAAAAACAATACCCCGGAAGGACTCAAAAAGTTGGCGGAAGTGAGCTTCCGGGCTGCTTCTTGAGAGGATGATGGCCTGTTTGCTGACGAGACCTCCGAGACTGTGAGCGACGAGGATGATAGGCCGCGATGACTCGTTACTCTCCTGGCATTTGTTGCTCAGGCAGTTCAGGAACTTTTTCGCGTGGTCGAGGAGGTTGACAGATGCCGAGGGACCTTCGGGAGCTATGACATATGCATCATATCCATACGCCATAATTCGGGCCCGGGGAAGCTTCTCTGGGAGAAGAGTCTTCGGCCAAGGTTCCGGGGGTTGATCACCATGCTGATTGACAACGCTCCACGTTCGTTCTCGGTGCCCATTCAGTCCGTGGATAAAGCAGATGTCAACAACGGCGTCGGGGCAGTCGTGAAGGATCTTCAGCCCGAGAGGAGATGATGATGGAGGTACTCCTTGGTTCGTTGCTCCAATAGAAGGGGCGTTCGGCGACCCGGGATTCGGAGATAAGGGGCGCGCGTTGACGCCTTCATTGGGAGTACGAGGTCGTGATGAGAGGCTATCATGCCAGCGCTGTTTCAACTTCTCTTTCCAGCGCGCCATCTTCCTTGAGAGGACACCCCCCAAACAGTCAGCGTCATGAACTGTGGGTGAAAGGTAGATCAAGAGTGAAGCAATTACCTTGTTCCTAGACGCGCACGTGCTGCAGACGATGCTCTAGAGAAGATCTGGAGGAGGATCAACGGCAACCTTCACGCCGCCAAAATTACCCGGCCATGATCTGAGGCAACAATGGACGTTGGGCACCTGGGGTGATGGTGTGTAAGAAGAATGCAGGACGGGGCGGGGCATGGCCAGAGGAGAGGGGGTACGCGAGGGGCTGAGGGACAGGCTCCCAACCAACAACCAACCCTCACCACCTTGTTCCCCCATCGAAGACACCGAATGCCAAGAGCCCCTTCTCCCATCAGTCGGCAGCTTGAGCATGTGGCGTTGCGAGGCTAAGCCATGTTCAGCCGCGTCGAGCAGGCAAGTTGCATTGTGGCTGATGCATTTTCGCTCTTGGGCTGGTAACTTCATCACTGCTCTCTCATCCCCAACAGCTCCCGAAGACTTGAGCATTTCGGCCTGATGTACTATCCAGGGTTACTGAGGCACAGCCCTCAGGGCTGGGCGGCTACTGAGATATCCTACAGTGTTTGGCCACCAAGATGAGGTGTCCTGGCGAGTTCTTTGTTCCCTGGAGTTTGCTTGAGCTTGCAGGTAGCCGTCGTGTACGACCCAGGCATTCTCTTAAAGTGATGAAATTGCGAGAAGGCGACATATTATTAGACCTCGTCATATCGACACACTAAGGACATGCGAAAATAGAACGCTGTTTGAATTGGGGGCGACAAATAGGACTTGGGCCGACCTTGTCCTGCTGCCTCGAGGCTACTAAGTCACACAGAGATGTCGGCTCAAGGCACCGATATGATATATTCATAGCAGCTGAGAGGGGCTTTCTTCTAGACCTCGCCCTTTGCCACAGATTTCCGAATATGAACTGGGCCAAAGTGCTGGGGTATGATCTTGGAAATATCACTTTCTTCGATCCGAAGACAAAGGAAGCTTATTGGCAGAAAGCGACGGGCGACATTCCCGAGTCTCCGCTCACGCAGTTTTGTGTTGTTGGCTTCCGGAACTCACAGGGAGGATATAAGATGTAAGTTGCCTGACTTTCGGAACATGTAACAGAGGCAGCGAATACTCATAGGAGAATGTGTACTCATACAGCGTCCTCACCGGCGGTCACAACCACTGTGACGAGATCACCTACAGTGACATATACATCCTCATCCTCCCGGGTTTCTTTTGGCCAAAGGCTCCAACTCAGGCATGGGTGGCAGACGCAGCCCCTCGTGTGCCGCCATTGGAGAACGGCAGATTCTCGTGGTAGGCGGCACTTCGCGCAAAGGTTGGGACGACAAGGACCCAGCTCCTCGGGGGCTACTACTTTTGCTGACTGGATGATCATAATAGTTCCTTCGAAAAAGTGAACTGGTCTTCAGACAAAGTCCGTGAGCTCTTTGGTGGCATCAAAGTGTCAGGTACACTCTCTATCGGAGCCTTATGCACAACCAACTCCTATCATACATTGATCATCGCTAATCCTGCCTCTGAAACAGATTCCAGCTCCGCAACACATTCCACATCCGAGCCAACCACCCCCGATACCACCGTAGCTGTCATCATCGGCGCCACCCTCAGCGCTCTCTCCACCGTTTGCCTGCTCGCCTTACTAACATGGTACCTAGTCCACCGCCGCAAGAAGCATTCCCAGCCCCCCGAGGACTGCTCCGGCGGCAGCCAAGCCCCGGAGCACTGGCAGTTTGGTGACGGAAACGGCGGGACCGGGCTCAATGACATCAACGGCATGAGGGGAGCTGAGTTTTACGAGCTCGACGGTCAGCATAACAAGGCAGTGGAGTGACGGCAGAGCGAGATCGCGCGGAGTTGGGTGGTAGTATGGGACATGACGAGGGGAGGCAGTGTATGCGCCCCGTGGAAATGGACGCTGGGGACACCCCGAGGAATCTTGTGATGAGGATAGGAATCGGAGGGACGTGACGCCTGGGTGGCTTCATCAAGAAGTGGCAAACAAAAGTCTTTGGTTTCCATTCACATGAGGAGTAACGAAGAGGACTTTGTACCACTTCATCCTATTGACCACAGGATCACCAAGCAAGCCAAGAAATGCAATGTTATTTGTGGGCTTTGGAGGTGGTTTCAACAACGAACACATATGCACCCCCTTTGAAGATACTGAGGTCTATTCACAGAGCAGTCTGCCTGTCAATGGGCGACTTGAATAGAGTCAACACGATACAGTCAACCCCCTAATACTGTTAATGTCAGAGACAACTCCACCTGGCCTACACCTTGTCAATACCTTGTGCTAGCCAAAGTGATGGCAGGGATCTATGCGAATGGCCCCTGTCCAGCCAAGAGACATCGTCCGAAACTGAGGTAGTCAATATCACACGATTCCCAAGCTTCCCTTAGATATAGTTCACACAGTCAAGTCGTCACAGAACACCATGAAACCACCATTGCTGATGCTTCGAGCGCTGCCTTCGTGACAGCTTATCCGCGAGACAGGCTCCACGACATGCTTGTCAGCAGGTAAGCAGAGAGGCTGAGCTTCTGGTTCACCGAGAAGTGCTCTCCATCATTTACACCATGATATAGTCTCCGTGACATTCACCACAACATCCACGTCTACAACGATGCCTCTACGATGATAATGCCACTATGATGGTGCCTCTGTAAGATCAACGTCTCCGTGACAACGGTACCTCCGTGATGATGTGTTCAGGTCTCTGTGACGGTAGCCTCCCCACGAGAACCTCTCCACGACAACAACGTCTCCGCGACGACGGCGACGATGGCTCGGCGACGACAACCGTGCTACAATACATCCGTAAACCTTTCTGTTATCCCCTCCTAGTTTCTCAGCAACGACTCCTCCTCAACCTCTCTCTTTCACCTTACTGTCTTTCCAACCCACCTTTCACACAACTTCACCATAAAAGGACTGGGCCGTCCCCCTGAAGACAAGATGTAAGTGTGTTCTTTATCCAGTCAAGTTATTACCTAACATCAACAAGATCAAGCATTCACTAAGTACTCACTCTTATTTTGTTCACACTAGGTTGTCAAGCACATTATCCAATCTGTCCGCCGGCGTCGATCAGGTCGACCGCAACAACCAGCCCGCCTCCGTGACACAACCCGCCTCCGCCACGACGGAATCCGCGACGGAATCCGCGACGGAATCCGCGACGGAATCCGCGACGGAATCCACCTCCGCGGCGGCGACGGAGGCCAACCCCCCCTTATCAGACCAGCCCGCCCAGGCAAACCCCTCCAACCCCGTGACGGAGGAGAAAAAAGACGACGAGGAAGAAGAAGAAGAATTCTTCGCCGCCGCCCTGGCATACAACAAGCTCACCCGCCGCCGATGTCTCGTCTCCAGCATCCGTCGGGGCGGGGAGTTTGCCTTCGTTATCCACCGCGACTACCTCCTACTACCCGACCGTGTCGGGTTTCTCATACCGAACAAGGAGAGGAGGAAGACGACTATCATTTTGTACCATGGCGAGTTTCGTTGCAGTCCGGATACAGTGATCAACTGTCCGCCGGGGTGTAAGCGGGAATATTCTGTGGAGGGGTTTCGGAGTTGGGAGGTTGTTTATCGGGATTGAGGCGAAGACGAATGGGGATTGATGGGATGTGGTTGTGATGGGAGGAAATTGAGCGCTCGTGGGAGGGATTGAAGGGTTGAGGAAGGCCTCGTTGAACGACGTCTGATGTTTGTGGCTGGAGTAACTTCCGACCTTGGGCACCTGTTCCCAATCCTCAGGCAAAGATGTGCTAGCAACATCATGTCAAGCTCAATGAGCGGAGATGATGTGCCGCCGATCGATTTAGATCAATGCCTTCTCTTGCTCACTCTGCTCTCCATCTCCCTCTCTGACCAAATATTGTCGGCTGGAAAACCAGCCAAGAAGTAAGTCGTAAACGAGTGTCTATTTTATTCCCCCCACCTCATCCCCCAGTCATTAAACAATTACTATCATAATCTATTCTATCCAAAATACCCATCGATGCCATACCATACTCATGCTCATAAGGTCATAATGATCGTGAACGGATGCCATCCCCATCGTGAGAGGAACATCCTATCTGCGGACCCGCCGTCTTCCCTCTTTCTCTCAATCTGTCATTCTGTCACCAGGACTTCCCATGTGAACACAGCCTGCCAGGTGCTCAGATGTCAATCCAGCGGGCCATCCACTTGTTGACGGCGGCCTTGGCCTCGTCGACCAGGCCCAGGTCGAGGAGCAGCTGCACCGAGCCGCGGATGCCAGACTCGAGGGCCGCGGCAATCCAGGCATGGGTGTAGGAGGTGTGCTCGCCGACGAAGATAAGCTGTAATTAAGTGGAAAAAGTTAGCTTACTGAAGAAGAAGACGACGCGGAAGGGACGAGGACAACTAGGGTGGGGAATGGGCGGAATCGGGATCGGGATTGGGATCCGGTCCCACGGAGCGGAGACGGGAGTTTTCTCCACTGTGGACTCTGGGTCCAGGTTCCCCTGATAAACCAAAAGCCAAGATAAGAAACACTTACGCCATTGTAAGTCTTGAAATACTCCGGGATGTACATCTGGTGCTGGCCAATCGACGGGTTGGCCCAGGCACCGGCCTGGAGGGGATCGTGGTTCCAGCAGCGGCGGTCGTAGCGGCCGGTGAAGAGCTTGCGGGTCTCCTCGCCGTGGATCTCGGTGATGGCGTCCAGGATGTACTTGACGTGCTCCTCCTCGCTCAGGGCCTCGACCCAGCCGACTTGGGTGTACGAGGCCAGGAGGGTGGCGGGGCCGGTGCCGTTGAAGTTGTAGCTGGGGTAGCAGATGCTGCCGACGCCGGGGATGTCGGTGCTGGTGCCGCAGCCGCCGAAGCTGTTGAGATTGATCGTTAGCGAGAGGTCGCAATCATGAAGATCCGGGAAGGTGAGGAACACTCACATGTTGTACGGAGCCTTCTCCCAGAAGCGCTCGCTGTACTCGAGGGCCACCTTGCAGGCGCCCTGGTACGGCATGCGGTTGATGGCGTTGGTGATGGGAGTCGGAAGGGACGGCAGACGCCAGCTGCGGACGACCGAGAAGGGAGCACCGACGATGGCGTAGTCAAAGGTGGCGTTCTTCAGATCACGGCTGGTGTCGAGGCCGACGCTCTTGATGGGGCGGGCGCTGACGTCGCGCCAGACGAGATTCACCTTGGAGTCGTTGGTGTAGCTGATGCGCTCGATCTTGCGGCCCATGTAGGTGTCCTTGCCGACGATCGGGGCGAAGGCGAGAGGCAGACGGTTGAGGCCGCCGTCGATAGTGAGCCAGTCAACGGCGCTGAAGTACATGCCCTCGTAGAGCTCGGCCCAGATGGAGCCGTGGCTGCCCAGAGCACCGAGAGCATCGACGTCCTGGAGAGTGGCGTTGAGGTGATACATGAGGTAAGCGAACTCGGACCAGGTGTCGCCGCCGAGGCCCTTGAGACCCTTCTCGGTCCACTCCTTGTGAGCCTTGAACATGTTCTTGGCGATGCGAGTGTAGAAGCCCTCGTCAGGCATGGCCTCCTCGAGCTCGTGCGACAGAGCCTTTACCGACTCGGACTGCGTCTTGGGCGGGGTGCCGAGGGAGGGATCGGCGCGGATCTGCTCAGAAGTCGGGGGAAGTCCAGAGGGCAGCTTGAAGCCATTCCTGTACACCAGACCCTTGGGGTTGCTCTGCACCCACTTGATGAAGTTGACCGACAGGTTCTTATCATTGCCATTGAGTGCGTTGAGCTCGTCGGCCAGCTGGAAGACGAGCTGGTGGTCGGTGATGTTGATCTTCTCCTTGGACTCGGGGTCCTGGTAGGTGACGGGGAAGCGCATGGGGCCCATCTCCTGGTACGAGTAGTCGAAGGGACCGCCGCTGAGGTACTCGGTATGAACGCGACCGCCCAGACGCTGGCTGGCCTCGAGGATGGTCACGTTCTTCATGCCGGCCTGGGTCAGGACAAGGTAGCTCATCAGGCCAGACATGCCGGCACCGACAATCGCAATCTGCTTGTTCTTGGCTGCCTCAACATCAACAGCACCGGGCTGCTTGTCCTTCAGGACCGCAACGCCGTCGAACCAGGGGCCGAGGGTGTCGATGCCCGTGGTTCCGTCCATGGAGATGCTTGCTGGGGAGTTGTCAGTCCTGCTGAAAGGCCTCATCGTCATGTCCGGGAAACTAGGTACGCACCAGCACGCTTCTGAGCACGACGCAGATGGCGGTTCTCCAGCTCCTGAGGCACACTCCTGCCGAGGAGGGTGCCCGAAGAGCTCCAGGCAGACAAGCAGCCGCCTGTCTCGGCGATCTCAGGGAGGACCCAGACAAGACGCTTGGAGAAGCCCTTGATGACCTCGACCTCGCCCACAAGGTGGTGAGCGTCCAGAGGAGAGGTGGACGAGCAGGGGCCATAGGTGACGGAGACGGGGCCCTCGATGGTCCGCTCGGTAGAGAAGTGGACGTTGGCAAGGCGGGAGGTGACCGGAGAGCGAGTGTCGAGCTTGACGGGGAGACCAACAGAGGCGGCAGCGGCGTAGCCGCCGAAGAGGAGAAGCGGCTTCAAGCCAGTCATGACAGTCATGGTGAAGGTTGTGAGAGGGCCTGAGAGAACTGTCGGGGGCTGGTGGTGAGAGACATGTTGCCGTCGGAGGGGGAAGGAAGCCGGTCTTATAAGCAACATGAAGATGGTGATGCCGTCGGCATGCGATGCGTATCACCAGCCTTGCAGCCGATATCATCATCTGTTCCTCCTCCTTCTCCTCGGCCCTTCGTGGATTGAACCCAACAGACTGGCTCCCCCGTGGGGTTCATGCTGATAGCACTAGCTGACCCGGAAGAGTCGTTGGGACCTTTCTTGGGTTGCTTCGATGAACACAGTGGGCCGGTGAAGCCATTGACAAATGGGATTGCTGTGTCGTAGACATCCACACCTGCAGGCGGCAGATCTCCGGCGATCGAGTCCGACGAGGGGATGATCACCACGAACCATTGACAAATGGCATTGCAGTGTCACCAGCATCCACGCCTCGAGGTCCGAGATACGCCGCCAAGGGCCCTTACTCGGGCCCGACCAGGGGTGCATGTACTCGGACCCGACGGCATGGTCCGGGAGCTAAGCATCTGCTAAGCATTTCTTCGCGTGGGAGGGCCGCGTGGCAGATGTGGCTGGACGGACCCTATGACCCAGTTCTAGGTACTAGGTGTCCCGCGGTTGCAGCAGGGCTCGGAGAGGTGATGTCGGCGTGCGGAGCGTTGCAGAAGAGACATCGGCCCCGCCCCGATAACGGGTGCCCGCTTAGGTACCGGTCCGGACGTGGATTCGGCTTCCCGCGGTGAATGTGGAGTTGATTCTACTATGCCTCTTGCAGAAGGTGGCCGTGTTATCTTGGCCATGGTGTCGTGGGTGGACCCCACCGGCAGGTTGCTGTGTGGTTGTCCCGCTGATAGTGATGGAGTTGTCCTGACTTAGTGCCAAGCCTGGCCCAGGCCATCCCCGTTAGCACCCTCAAGGGACTCCTCATAAGCTCCCAGAATAGCCCCTACAAAGCTAAACCGGAGGAACTGCCGGATGGAAACCTTTGGGCTCTTAGTCTTATCAACGTCTACACAACATCGCCAACTTACGGAACAGTCAAAAATGTTGTATTTCTATCAGTTCAGTTCAACCCGACCACCTATACGGATACGGTGTTGCAAGCCTCGGGCGCGCCCAACACTTGACATGCCGAACATGCCGAACCCCCTGTCATCGTTGAACCTAGGTCCGTGCCTAGTTATCTCACTTGAGTGGGATGGTTGGGGCGCAACTGGAATTCAAGGTTGCCATTATCGCCAATTGGTAACTGAAACTTCAATCTTGAACCTTTGGGTTTACAAACTGCAATCTCGAGCGCCAAATCGTTCGTGGGAACTCCTGTCTAATCAACAACCAAACCGGGTCCAAGATGAACAATTGGTCTCGATCTAAGGCCCAAACAATTGAAAACGAGCGATATTTGATATTATTGGCAAGCTCACTGAGCTGGAAACCCACGTATCTCAGAATCACCGAACTCACCCTAGGCTGCAAAACACCAACGAATTGGATCAAAATTGTTCTGCCTTCACAAGATGACAGCCTTGGTAGTGATGCGATACCGGCTTTCCACAACGGCCATCGGATGGAGGTTTCTCCATGGCCTGCCTTGGTATCTAAGAGAATCAAAACAATCTAACGCAGTCTCGTCCCAGGATATTGTGGGCAAGTAATCGATGACGTGTTTCCAGCAGCACGGAAAGACTCTTTGAACGGTTTTTACGGAGTTGAACGCACGGGGCACTATAGGTATTATAGGCTCTGCGACACTGATGCTGCTGAGACCACATCCGTACTTATCACTCCACGCTGTCTGCTAATATCACAACTCTGCGTTCATTGCATCTTGGTCCCATGTTCAAGAATCCCGTTCGCTGTATTGTAGCCAAGATATGTTCAGAAGTCGTCTCCCCGGATTCAAGTACCAACAACACACCCAACCCATCTCTTCCGTTCCACGTTGCGGTGCTAGGATGCCCTCCATTCTCCAGAAAGGTGTTGGTTTACAATGGGACAGCGTGGCCACGGAGTTGGTTTACTTGTGAGCCTTTGAGATGTACAACAAAGACTCCCTATGGAAAGCCCATTGAGCTACCGAAGCCAAGCCAAGTTCATGTCGATCTTGTGGCCGGATATACAACCGGTCATCATGTTTGCTGGTAGACAGAGAGCGAGGTAAGGTCGAGACGGATAACTACCTCGATATTATCCTGACACATGCCTTGATGTCACATAATGGTAGACATACCAGCATCACTAAACAACAAAGACAACACAGAGTCCTCGATGGATGAGGTGGACTTGACGTGTCAACACCTAGCTCCCAAGGATCCTACTATAACTACACCCCGTAGACTTGCAACTGAGCCCACGAGACTTCTTCACCCAACGCCAATCCCAGGTTCCAATCTCACCTTGTTCAGGAGCCTACACCATCACGATGCCGTACATCCAGGATCGCCACAGACGCCGCACCCGTGGCATCGTCGACCGTATCACCGAGATCCTGAGGGAGCCAGACCCGTATGACTCTCCCTCTCCCTCTCGATCCAACGCCCCGCGTTCCCCTAGGCCGGGCTCGGTAGACCACACCCGCCGCACCCAAGAATCCTCAACCACAGCCTCTGGGGCCCTCGTCCGGCGCAGGCCAGAGGACATGCAACTCGTCCGTCTCCCTGCCAACTCCGATGACAACAATGAAGAGGCATCAACCTCTTCCCGGACCAACCAGCCCCAAAACGCTGGCAGCAATGGCATCAACAATAACAGCAATACCCACACGCCCAACAACATCCACGACCGACCCTCCCGTCATGCCTCGTATTACACCATCACCGGCAGTCCCGTCACCGGCAGCCCCCGTGCTCGCGCTCCTTCTCGAGCTCGCAGTCCTACCGTTGACCGGGACGCCGACGCCGACGCCGACGACGGCTACGTCTCCCCCTACGAAGATATTTTCGGCCCCACTCCCCGCGTCATAATCCACCACCACGACCTCCGCGCTCGCCCTCATCGCCCTCACCAACACCTTCGCGGCCACCCTGCCGACCATCGACGCCACGGTCCGCCGGGCTTTCCCATCCACGGCCGCCCTGGAGCCCCAGGCAGCGGGCGTGTGATGGTGGTCGTGCGCCCCGACTATTCCAGCGACGAGGACAGCGACAGCGACGACTCGGTCCTGGCGTCGCCGGGGATGTTTCGGTCGTTTTGTCCGTGTCCGAGGGGGGATCCGACGTGTCCTGTTCATTGTAGATGATCATAGTTGATGGGTGATGTGATATCATCATGATGTTGTTGTCGGGGTGAAAGGGCGTTTGGACGGCTCATCTTGTGCGTTGCTTTTGGAGGGGAGATAGGTATGAACTACTTTATCCGGCCTTGGGTGGGTTTGGACGTTGTTATCACCGATGTTGAGTGTCTCGTTGGCTTGGCTGTCTTGAGTCGATTGGATTGTCACAGCAACTAGGTCTCAGATAGGTTATTGAGTATAAGTCGTTGGTTTTATCGCAAAGATTGATAATAGTGACATGTTTCTAATCACATCCAAAGAGACCAGAGCGCGGAGAAAGTGGCGATATTATTTCCAAGACCTGCCGCCCAGAATGACCAAGTCTCAATACTAGTGAAAAAATATGTTCCGAAGAGGACAATGAATCTGACCTTGATGCTCTCAAAAATCCCAAAATAGTCCGCCAGAGGTATCATTGTGGCCCCAGATATGCATCTTTTTTGCACCCGTGACGCCTTGTAATAAAACAACCCCCCCTTGAAACGCCGCACAGTAAAAGCCACAAGATCCCCTCTGCTCAACTTTCAACCAAGCCACCCAAACCCAATGATGAACAACCACTTCATCGAGTCCGACGAGGGGATGATCACCACGAACCATTGACAAATGGCNCTGAAACCCCAAAAGAAATAAACAAGAAAAGAAAAGAAAAAGTGGAGATTTAAAAAAACACCTCAATTCCACCCTCCAACCATCCCCCCGGCCGCCGGCCCACCGCCGCGAGCCATCAACAGCATCTCCAACCCCTCCATCCGTCCGCGGAGCGCGCTGTTCTCCGTTTCCAGCCCATGATTCCTCCGCTCCAACTGGAGGATATACTCGGTCGCCTTGCTCAAAATGGTCGCCTTATTCAACTTGGTCGCGCCCGCGCCCGTCGAGAACAGCCCCGCACCCGTCCCCTCCTCGCCGTCGTCCTCAAACCCTTCACCGTTGCCGTTCCCCATGCTCGCCAGCCGGTTGCGCTGCGCCATCTGCCTGAGCGCGGGGACCGCGTCGCGCAGGCGGGCGATCTTGTCGTTGAGGTTGGTGCGGTAGCGCTTCTCGATCATGTTGTGGGCGGTCTTTTTGGGGCCGAGGGCGGAAGGGGCGGAGGCGCGGCGGGTTGGGGCCGGGTTCGGGTTCGGGTTCGGGCTCGGGTTCGTGGCCGCGGCTGTTGTCTCCTGGGATGGCGAGGACAGGGCCGAGGAGGAGTTGCTGGTCATCTTGGCAGGGGGCTCGTCGGTGGACGGGCCGCTGGTGGACTTGCGCTTGAGCGAGTTGCGCGCGGGGTAGCGCTTTGCAGCAGCGGCGTTGTCGCGGACTGGTGATGTTGGTGTAGGGGGCATGACGGGAGAGGTTGAGGCCATGGTGACTGGTTGTTGTTGTTGGACTTGCTGTTGTTGCTGTTGTTGCTTCTGCTGCTGCTGCTGCTGGAAGCCAGGATATGTCGCGAACATGACTTGCGGTGATTGATAGTACAGTTGTTGTGGTTGTTGTTGCTGCGATTGATGTTGTTGTTGCTGTTGCTGAGAGCCCATGGCGGTAACGACAGCGAGGTCCATGGGGTTGATGACGGGGCTCATCTCTGGCTGGCTGGGCGGGCAAGCAAAGAGGTTCTCGGGCTCAGGCGACATTTCCGAGTCCCAAGAGGTCCAGTTGTCGGTGGCAGGGAAGCCTAATGAACTGGCCGAAAGAGCTGGTGAGAGTGGTGATGTTGGAGAGGCCGAGTTGGACGAGAAGTCTGCCGCGGCCAAGTCTTCCGTGTCAAAGAGGACGGGAGAGAAGTTGTCGTAGGTTTGCTATGTCCCATGTTAGTCCTGCCATTTCCGAAAAGGGAAAGAAAACAATGATCGGCAGACGACGTCAGGGGCGTCAACACACAAGGCGGCGCCACTAGCGACCATTGCGACCATGTGTACCTTCTGGTGCTTTGTTGTTGAGCTTGTCGAAACAAACAATGTCGCAACACGAGATGGGACTTTGGAGAGAAAGACAAAGAAGAGATTCAGGAACGGGTAGTACTAACAAGTTGCGAGGCGTCGAAGGACGTGAAAGGGTCGAATAGGTTCGACGTGTCGATGGTTATGCCAGACATAATCGGCTGACTGACTAGGAAAGGGGAACAAGAGAAGAGTTGTGTGACTGGCTTTTGAGTGGTGTGCCCTGAGTGGACTTGAACCCAGAAGGGAGCTGTGTGGTGGCGATGTTGCAGTCTTGTAAGAGAGAGGTGGGATGATGGAGAGGGGCTAGTATGGGTTGATGACGTTGATGCGTTGGTCTAAGATCAGCCTAGAAGTCGAGTGACTTGGGGACTATGGTCAGACAAAATGTCAGGCAAGACCTTGCAATGGAAGCATTGCTCGAACGGCCATTATAACATAAAACGAGGGCGTCGCAGCCCTCCCACTCTCCCACAGTGAAGCCGCAAATTCGCGGTCGTCGCCCCTCGGCTCGCGAACATAGAATCGGCATCGCGGACTCTTGGGGTCTGCAGAAGCGGCAGCAAACACACGATTTCTGGGACAAAGTCGTACGAGAATGGAATGGCCCGGGGCCTGTGGACCGGGAGGGGCGCTGGAGGGGCGGCCCCGGCCCCACCTATGCCGAGCCCTGTGCTACCCCGGCACAGGCTCCGGAGCTGTCCGCCCGCAGCGCCAAAGGGGGTTTGCCCAGCCCTGTGACACAGTCCGAAGGCCCACTTGATATTCCGGAGAACCTGGAATGGCACGGATGCCGTACGAGAAAGAAATGGGCATTTCAGTTTTCCATGGCTTTTGACCCGGCACGAAAATGGGCATTTTTCAGGGTGAGGAATAAACTTTTCACGTTCGGGACGGACGGTTCATTAGCTTGGCCGTTCGATGCTCAGTGACTCAGTGACTCAGGCCCTCGGGGAATACACCCAGGTGGCTCGATCCAGACAGGAACAGACAAAATGTCCAACTGTTACTTACACGGCACATGCGCCGCTGTGGTTCAGAGAAGGGCTTGGCTCTTCATTCTCTTTGCGTTTCGTTGCATCCTGTGTTCCAGGTTCTGCGGAGGGTTGAGGCGGTACAGTACTCCGTAGTCGCCCCAAAATCAAAATCAAAATCAACGTACGGGAGTTCGTGATCGGACGGGCGTCCGCTTTCTGGTGGCTTCTGGGCCGACCTTGACGGGCTTGACAAAGTGATTGCGAAAGAATGGCCTGATCCTCCTTCCCGCCAGATCCACATGCCATGTGCCCCGCAAAACGCGTGACCGGAGAGTGCCGAGCAGTGCAATTGTTAGCGCGGAAGTCACTCCACGCACAGCTCCACGCCAAGAGTGACTTGCTCGCCATCGCGAGAAATTTTCGTGCCGTCCACGGAATATTTCGCGCACCGCACGATTCTTGCCACACTTCCCAAGCAAATCGTGCCAACTTTGCTCAACCTGAGCCATTCTCGAGATTGCACCTCTGCGACGTCATACCAAAACCAAACCCTCTTGCGGCCTCGTCTCCGAACCCAGCTCGTCGACGTCGGGCTCCAGGGCTCGAGTTGATTCTTTTTTATGTTTTCGTCGTTTTGTGTCGCATCTTTTTGCTCTCCGCTCGCCCGAAAATTTTATTTGGGGTAAAGGCGGTTCAAGTACACGGCATGGCAATCCTTCTAAGTATGTACATACTTACCCGATCCAGACGCCGTTTGGAGCGGGGCACTCCCGGCTTCCGGGGATCGAGATCTCCCGGAGTTCGGGCCCGGTGACCCACTTTTCCCGTCCGCTCTGCGTCCGAGGAGAGCTCTAATTACCCAGCTCTTCTCTGCATCCCAGGACTCCGCCAAAAAATGCGGGAAAAGCAGCAACAATTCGGAGGCCTTTTTCCAAAACCCCACATGGCATGATTTTGGATGACGAAGCGCGCGGTTAGGACGTCAGGGTTTTTCATCCTAGGATTCAGTATCTCATTCATCCTTCCAACCCCCATGGAATAACACCCCCGAGTATTTCAGCATCATTCACCATAGTAATTATCTGGCTGATACTATGATATGCTACGAGCTATCTGAGACATATCTTCTCAGTTCCGTACGATGTAATCAAGCTCTGCCTCGCCCAGCCTCACCATATCAGGTCTATCATGATTCCACATGCGGCCATCGCCTTATTAGCAGTGCCTGACAAAGTGCCTGACAACAGCCGTTTCCCGCATACGTCACTACCAGGCTCTGCGTGGGGTGCATCAGGGGCTGAGCCTCAAGGCCGGTCGGTCAGCATCCCACACCGAAAGGCCTCTCTGTCCGTGGCATGTTGCTTCAGGCCAAGCTTGGGCTCTTCCCCCTATTCCTTAGCGTTACCAAGCCGTCGGGTCCACGGGGATCCGGCCGCGCCTTGTGGTTCTCGGCCCGCGTGGTGATCAACCGGCACGCTCGGCCTGGGCAGACAAAGTTCTGCAATATATTTGTGTTTCTGGTACGATCCCTCGCCCAGACCCCGTGATTTCCACACGGTGTTGACGGAGTGCTTTTTCAAGCCCGAATTCCGTTTCTTTCTCGGATCCATGCTACGGATTTCGTGTCTCGGTCCAAGGCGCATAGTTCTTCAATCATGACCTCACGAGTACTTCCATGCCCATGCCAAGGAGCTTAAAATTGCTTTGCGTGTGTCAATGACCGTTATTAACAAGCTGTTCTCTGGCACACTTTCACGTGATCAACGTGGGCAATTTGCCAGGACTTTGTGAGTTGTTTTGTCCCTCGGGGGACGTTTGTTTGTACAGAGGATGACAATCCCAATGCCTTCCATGACAGACGTGGCCACTTGTTGCCTGAACAGACAAGACTTGTCGTACGGTAAATGCCTCTGGGTCATCAGTACCTCCTTTTGCAAGGCTTGGCTAGACCATTAGGAAGATTCAGCTGACACATCCTCGGCACTCAACATATTCCTGTCGAAGTAAGGATGGTTGGTGTTAGCTATGAAAAAAACTAGGACATTTCTGTGGGAGCCCTGAGCTCTACTTATACGCCGGGACTGGATGTTGTCTTATCCATAGCGTCCGTTTCTTGTGCAGCCCTCTCCAGCGCAAGACACTGGTATCCAGCTTGTTCAACTCGGCTTCCGCGGGGGCATTTCCGCCACTCTGGATCCTGTGGCTCTCAGAGTTCAGCCGGAGATACAAGTTTGAGCTGAAAGTGCACCAGTCACATTGCACCTATGGTGGCCAGCCCATCTTTAGAACGACAGAAAAACTCCGGATGCGACACACTGGCCAAGCAACAGACCTTGCCCACAATATCGGATGAGGCACGTGGCACGCCGAGATATGCCACCAGCCCTCGCAAGTTGTGTCTTGTGGTCGAAGACTGTACCCGACGTTTTCGAAATACAGGAGCACCCAGACGCTTGTTAATGAATCGTGCATGCAGCGGACCGCCCGCCGGGAACAGGATTAATATGGACAACCAACAACACCAGCCCGTTGGGCCTTGGAATCACTATTTTGAAGTAGTTCCTGACTTCTCAAAGGAGGGTCACGAAGCGCAGTGGTCAATGACACTGCAAGTCTCCGCATCCCAACTCCATGGTGACCTCCGTAAGTTAGACACCCACCCACCCATTCGCCTGCTTGAGCGAAACCGAACATATGAAGTCACAAGCGAGCCATCGTACTGTAGAGGTAGCACGTCTATGTGGGCACTCATGACGGAGTCCTACCTCCGAGCTCTCCTGCCTCATTAGAGAACGAGAGCATGGGATCCGGACGTAGATTTGTGTTCCGAGATCTGGAGAGCCACCGATATCGCCGATGCTCTGGGCGAACATCATGTTGGACACAAAGAGAGGGCTTCCTCGAGTTTTTGGACATTTTTTGAGAGCATCACCAGAGGTCACAAGGGCAAAGGTTGAGGCTGAGGCTGAGGGTTATCGAAGAAAGGGGCCCGACAATCTCTCTCGTAAACAGCTATTAACAAGTCAATAAACCCAAACCGGGAACGTGGATGGGAGCAATCGTCGCCGGCCATGTTGGCCCGGAAATCATGGTCTTCTGGAAGGCTTCTCTCATGCATCGCGCGATCCTCATCACCAAGCTCGATTCTGAGTCGATGCTTGAGCTTGACGATAGATGACCCTCAATATGGACAGCATGTCGTCACATAGGGAATCAAAGAAAATCACACCTCCCAAGATACTAGATCTTGTATTACTCCTACCTAATTACATCACGAGCAACTCCAGCAGTGCTACTCAAGAAAAAAAAAGGACACCGACCGGACCAGTCAAGATGAAGGGATGAGTAGTAGTCATAGTATTGCACGAATCCGCTGTAGTTTGGTAGAAGATATGATTTGTCGGGTGGGGCATGGAGGATTTGTAAGTAGGGCTACACTCTATGTTGAAGCTGAGTTGATGCAAGGTTACAATGGCACAAGCTTGTGATTGAGATGCCAAGTAGAAACAGAGCTTCTTCTGGGACACTTATTAACCATCATGCAGCCCCTTATATATCTCAATTGGACCGTGAGGTTTTGCGGCCAATAATAATGTTGCTGTTTAATATGCCGTTGCTATTTAACCCTCGGAGAATGGGTGCTGAGGTGCATTGGATGTTGCCGGTCGCCGACGATCCAATATGTGCGGGTAAAACGGAACTATTATGTCTGCCGGCAGCCGGCAGCACAACATCACCGTCGTCCACTCCGACAACCATGTCCCCGCATTCATCACCTCCAGCGTCTTGAATTTTCCATATACCGTTCCCTGCACATGCTACGCGATGCTGCTACCATGACGGACGAGGAGCGTGGCCACCAGACCCATTTCTTAGCCCTGCCCCTGGATGGCGTCAAGTCAACTGGCTTTTCCAAGGCCCTCGATACGCCGTGAAACCTGGATCCAAGCGCCGCAGTGCCCCCCAGGAGGAAGGGCTTCCGCATAGAATTAGATTAACGGCGCCGGATAGGAGCCGCCACGCGATTTACACCGGGCCAACGGGCGTCAAGAACTTTTGTCTTGGCCAGCCCCCAGCGGCCTTCCTATGATGTCCAGCCTCCGGCCCGGCTCCGCCATGCAAGAGCGGCGCCGCATCCCAGGAGAGGTCCAGCTGTACCTAAAATGGATCTCGAGAGTGCCGACAGCGACCTGCCAAGCCGTGCTCTAAATGATACCCCGTGGGCGGATTCCCTCCGTTCCCGGTCGTTACCTCGCCAGGTTCAAACCGCGGTCAAGAAAGGGATCGTCGCCCGCGCCGCCGGAGAGCTAAAAAGGGCCCGTGGCTGCCGCCGCTCTGTCCGCTCCTCCTCTCCCGGGCTCTTCTGGTCGCACACATCCCTCCCGTCGCCAAGCTGATCCGCCCGCTTCCCGTAGAAAAAGACAAGAGACAGACAAGACGGACATATTCTGAGCTGCCCGCCATGCTGTGGACTTCGCTTGTTGGGCTGCTCGCGGCCGTCGGCACTGGCAAGTGATCCCTAATCATATCCATCCGACCGAAGGGGGGAGCACATAAACGAAACGGCATGATCAAAATTATGCTAACCGGCCTCCAGCCACGGCGCAGTCCACGCCTAATGCCCGCGTCTACGACCCCGACACGGGCCTGACCTTCACGTCCAACTTCCAGCTGTACAAGGCCGACGGGCGCGGCATCACCTACCGCATCGCCATCCCCGAGGGTGCTGAGTACTACACGTCCTTCGACGTCGTCGTCCAAGCCATCCTCCCCAACGACGTCGGCTGGGCCGGTCTCGCCTGGGCGGGCACCATGGTGCGGAACCCGCTCCTCGTCGCCTGGCGCAACAACAACAACCAGGTCGTGCTCTCCTCGCGGTGGGCTAGGTACGTACCTTATCAAATCCCCTCTTCATGAGCCTAGGGCGTCCTCAATTCGTCGCCCAAATTCGCTAACCACCTCGTCCTCTCTTCCAGCTCCTACACCACCCCGCAGCCGTCGAGCGCGGCCCAGTACACGCTCATCCCCGCGGGCACCAAGAACAACGGGACGCACTGGCAGTACACGGCGCTCGTCCGCGGCGTCACCGCGTACGAGGCGACCCCGGGCGCCTGGCGCTACCTGAACCCGCGCGGCGGCAACCGTCTCGCTTTCGCCTACTCGCCCAACAGGCCCTTCAACCCCAACGACCCCAACTCTGGCTTTTCGTATCACGAGGTTCACGGCTACTGGTCACACGACTTCGCGGGGGCGCAGAACCCCAACTTCAATGAGATTGTGCAGCGGTTGACGGTGTAAGAGGGGAACGAGAAGAACGGGGGAGGAGTTTGGTGGTGAAGAGGCAGGGGGATGTTCATTTGTATATAGCATGTGTGTGGGAGAGGGTCGTGTGGACAAGTAACGGGTTGGGATATGTTGTGAAAGCTCTATTTTCGATGCTTCGCGGCTGTCTCTCGACTTTGGCTGGGAGGGTGTGGCGTTGCGGCATGAGCTGGTAGGCTCAACGTACATAGATGGACTGTAGGAACAATACGTCATCCAATTTCCATCCCAAGACCGTGACACATACACAGGAGCAGGCTCATTGCCAGCGTCTCTCGATCATGCCTGTATTCATACTTCTTGTTGACCATGATATCACGTGCCACATTACCTCTCTACGGATGAGGTTGTGGCTTTAAAAAGAAGTACCATTACAAGGCCACTGGTAACTGGTAACGTCGCCATAAGAACATCGGCTCTTGGGCTGGAGCTCCCCCTGTTACGGTATATCTTGTCATAGCCATAACCATCACTACTGCTCCCAACCCCAACCTCTTGGTCATTTTAAGAAGACAGGAGGGCAGAGATGAGGAACTTAATCAATCGCTCAAGCATTCGCATCGATAGTTTTAGTGACGGCGATGCGACTTACGCACGGATCCTGGTCGATTTCTTGGGAGGGACACTGATCCCGCCAGTGACTGAACACTCTACCTCATCATCATGAGCGCATGATTGTCCGAGCAATTATAACACAACGCATTTTTGGTGTCAATTCCCTAGCTATTTGAATGACTGTGGAGAATAATGTAACCTTGACCCCTTCACAAAAGAACCAGACTCTTCATGCTCAATGCTCAACGCTCAACACCATGTGCGCCATGCTTCAAAGTGCCGATACAAGAAATCATTACTAATCGCCATCTCCTACCCGACTGACGCAAAGAAGGGAAGTGCCCTCTCAGTCCTCCCATATCCTCCTGGATCTCCTCGACCGTGACCCAAGTCCCAACCCAGACAATCTGGTTGACGACAGAGACGGCAACGTTGGCGACGGAGACCTGGCGCCAGAGAAAAACGGTGGAGACCTGTCTGGCATCGCAGGAGGCGGCGACCTAGTCAGCCGCGCCAGCCCCGATGTTCCAAACGCCGAAGACGAGGACCGAGACCTGGAAAACACCGTTGGAGACGGCGGCCTGGGCAGATATGTCGAAGACCCTGATCCAGAAAACAACGTTGGAGAGCGCGGCCTGGACAGCAACGTCGGCGACCGCGACCGCAACCCACGGGGAGGCGACGAAGCGAGCCCGGGATATCTGGATGAAGTCAAGACCGGCGAAGAAGGCCGCAGGCTGGACAGTCTCGGCGGCGAACGCGACGTGAACAGCGGCGCAGGTGACGGCGAAGACGCCCTTAGTGGCGGCAATGCCAGGTTCGAAGACCGGCGTGGGGCATACGACCGGGACGAACTCGAGAAGGTACTCCCTCCAGACGGTCCGTCGAAGCTTCTGCGTGAGCTGCGTCGTCCCCGATCTTCCAGGCGTTGGCGGTTGACTGCGGCGGCGAGAAAGCTGTTGTGTGTTTCGACCGGGTTACGTGTATAGCGATCATAACGGTCGAGGAAGTCTGATGAGAAGGACATCGGCCGGAGGGGGGGAGCAAGGTCGATGGGGGGTGAGAGCCCCGAGGACGGCAGGGTTGAGGATGAACCCCCGGATCCCGATCCTGACGGTCTCGATGTGTGGGTAGCAATCCATATGCCCTCCGTGGCCCTAGCAGCCCGGGCGAAGCTGGAGGGATCCGGCGGTGGGCGATCGGCATCGCTGTACAGCCAGTCCCTTCGAGTGTTGCGGCGTCGCGGCATGGTTAATAGTTCGAGGACATTGGTTTACCAAAAGACCTCGTGGGAAACTACATTGTGGTGCTGAACTATGTCTTACTTATAGGCCGGTAACCGGTCCTCGCAGGCCACGCCTTGCTCGACATTCACAAGGACAAACGTGCCAGTGTTTGGACGTGGATCCGAGCTGTTCTACTTCCCTACTTCGTTGTCTACATTTTGGTGAGCTGTTCAATGTGCGGTAAAGGAGTCAGATGCCACATGATAACAACATGTGGAAAGAGATGCGTGGTTTGAAAACGGTCCCTTGGCACTCGGGACAATTAACCTTCAAATCTATCAATGTTAGGTCCTTCAACGCCCTAGTCACTACCTTGACAGGGGATCAGTCAAAGCGCTGACGCTGTATTGATCAGAAAGGCGACGGAGGTCATTTCACTTAATACTCGTAAAGCCAAGTGTGTAATCAAACCATTTCTACGAGCTCGATATCAGGGTCAGGAATATTACTAGAAAAGGACATGTCTGAAAGCAACGCGTTTTTTTGTCTTGATTAATCCTGGCTACCTCTAGATGTTTTACGGAAGTCTCATAATAACCTCAACTCTGGCAGTAACTCTGGCAGTCGTAGAAGCAGTCAACTTTCATCAAACCATCACTGACTTGAACCACACCGTGAAGAAGACACCAAATCAGTGACCAAAATGTTTGCGTTCATAGCACAACGCGAGGAGGCCCTTCAAATCCTCCCCGCCATCGCCAACCCCACCATCACTTCACAACCTCCTTCTCCCTCTCCCACCACGCCTCCGACCACCCAGATCCAACGACGCCAAGTCCGGCAACGACGGACTCGGAGACCTGGACGTGGCAAGCCTCGGCGGTGACGACGTGCCTAGCCGCGACAACCTCGACGACGAGGATCTCGGGGGCGGCAACCCCGGAGATGTCGGCCTAGACCTGGGAAACAACGTCGAGGATCGAGACGATGACAACAGCGGCGGCGGGGATGGTATCCTCGGGAGAGAGGACCTTGATCTCGAGGATGACAAGGCCGGGAATGTTGGTGATGGTGCCCTAGTGTTTCTGGAGGAGGAGAACAGTGTCGGAGACCGTGGCCGCCGTAGTGCAGGTGGAGGGGAGAGTGATGGCCCGAACCGGGAGGATCTAGATGCTCTAGATTCTCCCAAGGGCGGGAGAGGTGGAGGAGACGGAGCCCGGGGACTCGGGTCGTACAGTGTTGGAGAGCGCGAGGGGAATGCGGGGGGTGGTGACAACGGTCTGGAACGGGATGATCTTGATGGATTATTGCCCAGCGGTGGCAGCAAAGGGGACCGGGGCCTAGTTGTTGACAAGAAGGTTGGAGATGACGGGCGGAACGCACGTGGAGGTGAATCCCTCCTCAATGATGGCAACGGGGGTGGTGGTGACGACCCCAGCGGCGGCAGTCCAAGGTTTGAAGACCGCCTTGGGGCGAACGACCGCGACGAGGTTGAGAAGCTGCTGCTTCCAGTCGGGCGGTCAAAGCCCCGACGTGAGCTGCGCGAGCTGTGCCGCCTGTCATCATCCAGCAGCCGCTGGCGATGTCGTTCCGTGACTATAAAGCTGGGGTGGGTCGATACGGGGTTTTGGACATAACGGTCGTAGCGGTCGAGCACATCTGGGGAGAACCTGAGCTCGGGGATGTGAGAGGGAAGGTCGATTGGAGGTAGAAGTCCGGTAGACGGCTGGGCTGAGGATGAGCCGCTGGCTAGGGGGTTGCTGCCGCTGGGACTGTCCCCGATGCTAATGGTAGGAATATTCCTTTGGCTCGAAGGCCTGGGTGTGTCCAGGCTACTGGCGATCCATACGCCTTCACTGGCGCGAAGCACACGGGTAAGACTTTCGGGATCCGGAGGTGGGCGATCATCGTCGCTGTACAGCCAGTCCCGCCGGCGTCTGTTGCGTTGGCCTTGTGTCGACATGGTGCGAGTTTTGCAAGTTCTGTACAAAAAGAGTCCCTCGAGGGTCAGGTATTCTGAGGCTCTGAGCGACATCTTATAGACCCCCGACTGGCGATATAAGGCCAGGTGTTACGGGACACTACAACCTACGTGTCGGCGCCTCGGTGTCTGTCCTAGCTGTCTACTTCGTTATCCTAGGTGCCATGCCAGCTATGAGGGACTCAGATGCCACCACATAATAGCCAGAGGCGTAGGAACTGATCCGTGACTCTCTGGATCGTGACAAAACCCACTAGGAAACATTAAATAGGTACCTTACATTCGTGGGCTTTTTCACCTCCTGTTCAGCCATGACTTGTTATGCTTCTGTGGAACTCACGCTCTGGGTAGCATCATTGTTGAGGACACATCAAGTCGGAGACGCCATTCACTGTAATATCAATTAACTCTACGTTACTCGAGGTCTCTCATTTCAATCCTTTTGAATGCCTGAAAATCACCGCAAAATGCCAGAAACCATCATCGCAGCTCTCCTCCCACATCCCCATCCTCCTCTTATGACCTCATCTCCTTACCTGATAATACCGCCCACCATAATCATACCGATCTCCATACGACACACCAAACACATTATACGGCGGCGTGCGTGGCGGATACCTCGAACTCGCTCCACCAACCGGCGAATCTCCCCAGGGATTATAGCTCGGATACGGAGGGGCCCTGCTCGACCTTCCAATATCCGTCGTCGTCGTCGGCACCCAGGGCCTCCACGCCGGCGTGTCCGACTGTGCTGAGAACGAAGGCATCATACCCGGGGACGACGGGTAGGGAGGAGACGCCGCCCGGTAGCGAGGAGTCACCGGGTACGGCGGAGGGGATGCGGGGTATGGAAGAGGCGACGACGTCCTCATTGGAGGAGACAACCTCGTCGAGCTCCTCCTCAGCGGTGGCGTCGAAGCCCGGAGTGGGGACCGTGTCAAGCTTGAGGACCGTCGGGGAGCGAACGACGAGGTTGAGAACCTGGTCGGACTGGTATGCCTGGGCGGTGAACCGAAACCGAAGCGGCGGGACGAGAAGGAACTGCCCCGCCCTTCGCGGGAGAGGGTGTCAATGCGGTTGAGACGAGACCGGGACATGTCCGGAGAGCGGGTGTACCGGGGAAGGTCAATCGGGGAGCCCAAGCCTGAGGAGGCAGGGAAGCTCGAGCGAGGGGGGCTAGAGATCCTGGTGCTGCTACTGGTGTTGAACCCACGACGGGAAAGCAGAGAGTCGATGGCTGGGAGGCCACTGCTTGTGGAAGAGAGGTCTCTGGAACTGGAGTACGAGCGGCCAGGATTCTCGGAAGCTAGCAAGAGACTCTCGGTTGCTCCCCTGGCGCGACGAGGTCCAGGGGCGTATGGGGGAGGGGAGTTGCCCGTCCTGTCGAAGTCTCGCGTTGGTCTGTAGCGCGGCATGGTTGTGCCAGAGCAGGTGTGAACTGGTGATAGCTTGATTGCATGTGATCGTTCAATGAGGCGCAGAGTGCAAACGCGTTGACTTGCTTCTGTTACGGGATATCATGGCGGTACTCTGGAACACGGCGAACCTGCCTGTAGATATAGCTTGGAAGATCATTCTTGATTTGCGGGTGTCTCAGGGGTTCTCAGACCTGTGTTCTTTGAGGTTGCACCTTGCTGACGAAATAGTATGGCTATCAGTCCACAGGCATGCTCTTCTTTCACAGGACAAGGCCGTTGGCTTGTGAGCAGAAGACAGGTAAGCAAAACTCTACCTCGAACAAAGCTACATGGTTGATCTCAGTACAACAACATGGCTTGTGTGGCCATGATGATGTCTGTTGAGTGTGCATGACAGCGTCCACCTTGGCAAAGTGGTTGACACGTTGAACAAAGTCATTGTTTTCACAATAACATGGTTGTCCTTTGGCCTTTGTCTCCTGGAATACTTGGAGTTCAACTCAACAAGCAGATTCTTTGAGATGAAGCCTTCCGTGGTCTATGGGGTAGGTAGGGGCAGGTTCCACATAGATGTGATTAGGCATAGAAACAAGCATTGGAGCATCATTTGTATTGTTTGGTTCATAGGTGGCTCTCCTAAGTCTCATTCACATGGCCGAGCTGACACAAATGAGCATCTGCAGAGCCGGCCATGTATCAAGGCCACTGGCAAAGAAACTCGCGAACAACGTAATATTGTTTGGCAAGACTTGGGCAGCATGCCTCTGCAGCCCTTCTCCTGAATCAATCGACCCTGTCGTCACCGATGACTGCATCAGAGCAAAGAGGCCAGCAAGAGCTCTAGGATCTTGTTGGCGTTGCCTTAGCTTAATTTCCATGTCTGGCTGAGCGTCCCGAGAGAGTAAACTGCGGGTGCAGGCATGTGAGGCAACGTTGCCAAAGCCTCGGCCAATGTCTGGTGATACTGGACCTTTCCGAGGGCATAGACCGAGTGCCGCCTGTCATCATTGTAGTGAGGGAATGTGGCCGTGGCTGTCTGAGAGATGGCCTGGCTCCACGCCTCGGTCATCGCAAAGCCAGACCATGAGCGCAATTTGGATGGTTGGTACACGGACAATACTGCGAGGAGAGCGCCGAAGATGGTGGCAATCATAGACCGAGCCAGTCCAACCGGTAGACCGACTCTCCTCTTCAATTCCCGCAGTACCAACCCATCTGCGTGTTCAAGCTCCACAAATTTTCCATCTGTGCTCTGTCACGTAAAGTCATAAACCATCAAGCTGGCCCGCGCCCCATTCCTCTCCTTCAGCACGATAACCATCTCGTCATCAAACCCGACCCAATTCCTCCGCTCATCCCAATCATGCGCCGGGTCATCACTTAATATTTCCAATCCCTCTCGCTCACCCTGCCCAGGCCGAGAGGTAGTTGTAGTGGTGGTGGCCCAAGGCCGGATCTCAACGCTCCTTCCGGCGCCCGAGGCCGCGACCCTGCCGGGCTCGAGTTCCCACACCCGCATCTCGTCACCCCGAGCGCTCACGCTCACGGCCCTGCCGCGCGCGGTGATCTCGGCGTCGCTGATGCCTGACGTGTGGCCCCACAGGCGGATGCCGTCGGAGATAGACAGGGAGGTGGCTGTCGATGTGCAGAGATGGAGCACTAACGTGTTGTCTGGGAGGGTGGCGAGGAGGTATGGGTGGGAGTAGCAAAGCGTGGTTGGGCCGGGTTCTTGTGGGGCAGCTGCGGTCGCCTCCTCCGATGGGGCGCCATGTCCATCACCCGCGTGACCGGGCCGGCGGCCACGAGGTGATATGGGGGATGTTGGAGATGAGAATGATAGGCTCTCGTCCTCGATCGGATTGGCAAATGCCAATCGGCTGGTTATGACGTCTCGGAGGCCTGGGTCCTGAGAAATGTGAAGGTCCTGGATCCCGAGGGCCCATCCCCGTCGCGTGGAAAAGGTGTAAGCCACGGACGCGATGGTTGTCTTTGTAGTTTTTCGTATGGATAAAGCCAATGGCGGTCTTGATGTGTGCGAGTCCAAGGAGGTTAGCAAGTACGGCGGGGGTAACTTCGCGGCTTGTTCGGCGTGAACGGTGTCTGTGCCAGGACGGTTGAAGGTGTAGAGGGAGATCAAGACGGCCTGCGTCGCAGTGAGCAAGTAAGGATATGAGAAGGCCATGGCGATGAGCTCCCCGTTGATCGACTTCTCATGTCGATACCGGAGCTCCAACTTCTTCTCATTCCGAACCAACCTCCAAACACCGAAGCTCCCGTCATCAAAACCCAACGCGACGTCCAACACTCCTCGGTCATATCCATCCTCATCAACAGCGATCGCGCTCGGCGCAGCATCCTGTCCTATCCCGATCTGTGCGATCAGACTCCGGGTCTTGAGATCCCACGCGCGCAGCCCTTCGCCCTTGTCCGCTGTGACCGCGATGCCCTCCACCACCTTGACCAGCATCCTCCTCTTCCTCCCTTGTCCCCTATCATCAACATTAACGTCCTGCCCCAGCCGTAATTCCTCGACCGCGCACTTCCCCCTGGCCCAGTTATACCGTATCTTGAACTGCCTCTTCCAATTCACGGGCGGCGGCTGCTCTACGGAGTCCTCCTTGCCAGACCCGGATCTCCTCCCAGCCCGGCCCTCCGCGGATAACATCCGCCGGCCGGCATAGTGCAACTTGTGCCACAACCCCCGGCTGGCGGAGTCAGTCCCAGCCCCCGACCCTGACAGGCCGTCGCGTATTCCGGGAATGCGCATCGCGCGCGGCAGGACGAAGCGGTCGTAGTACAGCGCTTTCCACAGCTGCGAGTCCGAAGAGAGGGCATACATGCGACGCGAGACGGGGGCGACGGCGAGGAGGTGGCGGAGCGGGAGGAAGGAGAGGATTCGCAGGAGGAGCTCGTCGGAGAGGCGGGAGAGCCGGTCGACCGGGGCGGATATTGGGGTTGTTGAGGTTGTTGAGGCAGGCGGTATGGGTGATGCATCGGCGAGCCGTTGGCGTTTGCTCGGGGGCTGTAGGACATCGTGGGACTGGCCGTCAAGGTTCTCAAAGGCCGCCTTGTAGCGGTCGTCGGCGTCGCATTGTGCAGTGGTGGGAGGGGTCGCGTCGTCGTCGGACCGCTCCCTTTTTGCGCCTCCCATGGCGTGTGTTATTGCGTATTTTAACGCAGAGTATTTCTTGGAGGTTTCAGGCGGGCCCAGGATATGTGGCCCGCACTCCGAAGGAGGATGTGGATGATGAATGAAAGTGTCGAGGTTGGTGTCTTTGTCCGAGGCACCGCAGCCGCCACGGCGCGCCGGATGAATGTGGGGCCGCGTGGAGCCGAGGGTTGAATTAAGCTTTTGCCAAGCCCAGACATACTCTAGACCAGGGTTGTGCTTGGGGACTAGGAGACATTCACTCGAGATCAAGTCCTAGGACACAATTTTGTTCATAAAAGAAAAGAAAAATAAGTAAATAAATAAATAAGAAATAAAAAATAAAATAAAAAACTCGGAATCTCTGATCTCTCATCAAGTGCATGACTTACCCTGGCGCAATAGAGTGTGGTTGATGGGCCCTGAGCCAGAACGGTATGTTCGTTGACATGGTCCGTGTCTCTTTTGCCCAAGTCTTGACCGGGTGTTGTGAGATGCGAGACTCCAGAAGCCATGATACCGGCAAGACGATCGTGATTAGGGCTAATAATAGAATATTGTATTGGGGGGGATTTTGTGGAATGTCAAAAGAGGACAACAGAAACAAGGGACTTTTCTCGCATCTTTCCTTGTCTCTTTCCTGGTATCCTCCACTTGACTATGTTGTTATCTCTTGTTTCATCCCCGTTGATTATTTCTTTGCTATGTGTTATTTATTGGTATACGACACCTGACACCCATTCCATCCGTTTGGTAGTTGGATTCTAGTACTAATGACTCACGGAATGCAGATGTCGGCCACATAAACATCATGAGAGTTTGACAGGCTTTCGCATTCCCACGCTCAGACTTATTACCTATCACATCTCCTCAACCCTCCATCCACCCCACCACAACTCCATCCTTTTTCCCCAATTAATCTCCCTCCACAACAAAAACAACGGCTCAGCACGGGGAACCTCCGGGGCTGGTCAACAAGTCCCGATACGCGCGTCGGGTCGCTGGGAGCCGGGTAAATAGCCAGAGATATTGCCCCGGATGAACACCTGTGCCGCGCCACCACCCATCATCCAACTCCATTCAACAAAACGTCCCGGGAGGCAATATAGTGTGGAATGCCGCCGTAAGCTGCAATACGTATGTCAGGCGGCACTCGGGGCCGCCCCCGTCTTGTTGTGTGTTTGTGTGTTCCCACCCCACGAACCGGAAACCGACCAGAGATAAACCGAGCTCCTCTAAACATGGAGAAATCTGGGGTGCTTCCATGTCGTGCAATTATTGTGCCGTCTGCGCCAAACGGCTGCAGCCCCAACGCTCGCCGCGAGCGTCTGGGGCCGTGGACGGCTAGGCGGCACATATCCGTCTCGATACGAGTGAATACGGCCGAGGACGGGCGGCATCCGCGCAGTTTTTTTTTTTTTTTCCTGGTCATGGAAGTGCTGCTGCTGTGCTGGGGTGGTGTCGGTAGTTGGGAGGGGAAGAGGGTGGGTGGTGGTTAGGCTGCCGGCGTGTGTGGCCGAAGTGGTGACGAAGGCCGGAAGAGCATAGATGAATGTGAGGGTGAGGGATATATATTCGTTGGATGGGTCGGACCATGTGCCCACTGGGCCGGTTTACGTCTTCCTGAGGTCTTGTGTCCCTGTACATCCCTTGCTGGTTTTCGAGTGATCTCATAGTCGAGCAAAACACCACCACCATGAGGACCGTCTTCGCCGCCGCACTGGCAGCACTCGCTGCCCAGGAAGTCGCCGGCCATGCCACGTTCCAGCAACTCTGGGTTGACGGAACCGATTATATAAGTGCCCCCCTTTTCTCGTTTCCATCCGATATCATGATGCTGACACCCCCAGCACGGCAGCACCTGCGTCCGCCTCCCCGCCAGCAACAGCCCCCTGACCGACGTCACCAGCAGCGACTTCGCCTGCAACATCGGCGGCCGGCGCGGCGTGGGCGGCAAATGCCCCGTCAAAGCCGGCGGCGTGGTCACGATCGAGATGCATCAGCAGCCCAACGACCGGAACTGCCGCAGCGAGGCCATCGGCGGCATGCACTGGGGTCCGGTGCAGGTCTACCTCAGCAAGGTCCCCGACGCGTCGACCGCCGAGCCGACGCAGGTGGGCTGGTTCAAGATCTTCTCCAACGCGTGGGCCAAGAAGCCCGGCGGCAACTCGGGCGACGACGACTACTGGGGCACGCGCGAGCTCAACGGCTGCTGCGGGCGCATGGACGTGCCGATCCCGACGGACCTGGAAGACGGCGACTACCTGCTGCGCGCCGAGGCGCTGGCGCTGCACGCCATGCCCGGCCAGTTCTACATGTCGTGCTACCAGATCACCATCACGGGCGGCACGGGCACCGCGAAGCCGGCGACCGTCCGCTTCCCCGGAGCGTACACCAACAACGACGCCGGCATCCGCGCCAACATCCACGCCCCGCTGAGCACCTACATCGCGCCCGGCCCGGAGGTGTACTCCGGCGGTACCACCCGGGCGCCCGGTGAGGGCTGCCCGGGATGTGCCACCACCTGCCAGGTTGGCTCGTCGCCCAGCGCGCAGGCTCCAGGCCACGGCACGGCCGTGGGCGGCGGAGCTGGTGGCCCGTCTGCTTGCACCGTCCAGGCGTATGGCCAGTGCGGTGGCCAGGGATACACGGGTTGCACCGAGTGCGCGGTAAGTTGGGACTTCCTTGTCATTAAAATCGCAAATGGAACGGATGGGCTAACATTTGTGGGTGCAGGATGGCTTCGTTTGCCGCGACGTCTCGGCTCCGTGGTACTCTCAGTGCCAGCCTGCTTTCTAAGGATAAGCGGGAAATTGAAGTTTCCAGAGAGCGGTGATCAAGGTTGAGCTGTGGAGTTGCAGTATCTATTACCATCAGGGGATTGAGTTGTGGTCAGCATCATGCTCCGTATCCGTCTGTCAAATTGCATCAATAGCATAGCACAAACAAACTCGTAAATTTGGTCCAGTCAAAGATCCTCGAATCGCTTTGGTTTTTTTTTGGCGTTAGAATGTGGGACATGTTTTCTCTCATCTCCCCGTTTTTCAGCGTCCGTGATGATTGCATCCTGGAATAGCATCCTCCCTGTCCCATGACCCTCTAGGCAGATTTTCTGCCACTCAAGCAACGTGGCAGCGTGCGCAATGGATGTTTGGTCAAGGATACGACGAGTGAAACGACACTGACCAGAGGTTGGTTGGGGGTGTCCGGCGGGTACATCACCCAAGCTCGGCAGTTCAACACGCAAATCTCGCAAAACAAAGAAAGCTTGTTGACTGTGACCATGCCCCATCCTACTGTCGTATGTACACCAGGCGCCCGATCTGACAAGGAACCCGACGCCGCAACCCTCTTCTTCCGTCGTTTTTCGTGACCCCGTCCCGTTTATTGCGACTGCTGTGATTTCGCGGCAGCCTCCTTCGCCAGCCTCTCCGCCTCGAGTTCCCGCTCGGCCTGCTGGTAGTACTTGGCGGTATCGACTCCGTGCTGGTTGTGGTTGACAAAGTTGAACCAGGGCAGGACGGAGAAGAAAAGCGCCGAGTACCGCGACTGGCGGGCGGCGACACCCTGCATCGCGGGGGTCAGGCGGCTCTCGCCGTACAGAGGCTCGCCCCGCTTCACCTTGTCCACCATCTCGCGCATATCCATCTCCACCTCGCGGGCGTTCTCCGTCATGCCGTAGAAGCGCACTGCGCAGAGTTAGCATCTTCGGGTAGAAAACATTGTCCTCCAATTCGGGCTCCCATAGATGCGACGTACAGCAGGAGCGCTGGTAGAAGTAGAGGAAGCCGCCGGCGAGGCCGATAAATCCCGCTAGCCTCATGGCGTGGGCAAAACCGCCCCTACCGACCTGGGAGGGGGAAATCTTCTCCATGGCGTAGAGCAGGCCGGGGCCTGCGGCGGCAGCCACGATGCCATGGACGTAGTCGGAAGGGCGCGCATAGCGGATCACGCGCTTGAAGTGTCTATCGTGGCGCAACAGGGTAAGAATCAGGCAGGAAGGAGCTTGGAGGAGGGGAGCGCAACGTACGGGTCATTGTCGATGAGCTGTTTGAGGGTCAGCTTGGAGGCCAGGAAAATGCAGCAATGGATGGGCAACTCACCGGATATTGAGTCTTGACCTGCTTGCTCGGCCAGTTGTAGGTCTGGGTGGGAGTGTTGGACATTTTGGCGGCCGACGGTGGCGTCGTCGTCGTCGTCGTCGTCGTCGTCGTCGAGAGGGGGAGGCGTTGGGTCTGTCGAGGTCCGTCGAATCGAAGCTTCAGGGTTGGATGAGGTCAATTGACATGGGTTCGGGTGCTTCAGGTGTTGCCGGAGTGGAACGGCCCGGTCCCAGCAGCGCCACATAAGCCACAGTTGGACCCCGCTCCCGCCACAATCAATCAATCAATCAACCAGTCAATGAGCTGGTCGAGTCTTGGCGCGTCGCAATTGCCCTCAGACGCGTCTTCCCGTGTTCTTGCCCAGAGAAAGAAAGCCAATCCAGGAAGTCAACAAACACAACCTCCATACCTTACTACAAACTCAGGACAACCCCCGTCTTCTTCACGCCGGACTTTGCATGTCCTACACCCAAACTTTTTAACAGATCCCATCATGCCCTCAAAAACAGCTTCCAAACCCTCCGACTCACGGGGCAGCGGAAACTTCGTGGACGACTACCTGGCCGACTGGGACCAAGAGGACTTGTTTGGGTCGCCGAGTCCAGGGAAGGGAGACAAAGGACAAAAGAAGCAGCCAGAAAAGAAGAAAGATGATTTGGGCGTCGACGATGAGCTCAACTTGAAGCGGAAGGCGAGGGTGCCGCGGGTGAAGCTCGACGAAACTCGGTGAGTCCATCCGAGTACCGTCCTGTCCTCAGCTTGTGCGTACATACCTGCTGACCAGCATCCAGGCTACTCTCCGAGAAGGGTATCCCGAAACTGCGCAAGATGGGTCCGAGGATCAAGTTCAAGGGCAAAGGCTATGAGGTGAATACCAATCTTGAACGCTCCCTCCCACAACAACCCCTCGTCCACTAACACAACCTAGTTTGACGATGCCGCAAGACTCCTCTCCTTCTACCAAGCCTGGCTTGACGATCTCTTCCCCAAGGCCACCTTCCTTGACGCCCTTGCCATGGTGGAGAAGACGGGCCACAAAACGACCATGCGCAACGCACGCCTGAAATGGATCGACGAAAGCAGACCAAAGACCGATGTTGACGACGATATTTTCGACGAAGACAACCGCATTAGCACCCGGCCTCCACAACAGGCAGAGAGGGTGGCACCGGTTTTCGAAAAGGCAGAAGCTGCCGCTGCGGCACGGGAGCGCGCGAAGACGCCTGCAGGAGACGGTCTGTTCGGAGAGGACATTTACAACGCGACGCCACTACGGAACCCGTCGAATGGTGCGACAGCCGCCAAGCCTGCGGATGACGGTGTGCCTGATGACGATGAGTTGGATGCCCTTATGGCTGAGGCCGAGGCTCAAGCCAGCACAGCTCCGGCGTCCAACAAGCCAGCACAGACGGCGCCGTCGCGAAGCATCTTCGGTGGCGGGCCAGGGGGCCCAGTGGATGACGATGACGACGATCTGGAGGCATTGATAGCAGAGGCCGAGGCCCAGTCTGCCGCTCCTCAGACGAGTCGACCTGCCGTAAGCGGCAGCATCTTCGGCGATGGAAAGAAAGCACAGTCAGGGGCTGGAGCCGCTCAGGACGAGGAAGATGATCTGGACGCGTTCATGGCCGACGTAGAGGCCGAAGCGCAGGCTGATTCAACCAACCCGGCGTCTGGAACACAGGCTACGGGCACTGGCGGTCAAAAGGGTGGTCAAACTTCAGGCGCGGATGATGGCGACGAGCTGGACGCGCTCATGGCCGAGGCGGAGGCGGCCGCAGCGCCGTCTTCCACCACAAAACCTGCTACCCAGGCCAGCTCCGGCAAGGGGCCACAGATGGACAATTACGAAGACGACGAGGAGGCATTGGCCGAGATGGGAGATATATGGTGAGGCTCAGGGTAATTATACCTCATCCCTTACCTTCTATGCGATGATTGTACGTACAATTACAGTAATGCCAGCACACGGGATATCTGGGGTCCTTCACGTGAAACTTGGGGATATATCCCCTACCGTAGTTCTCGCGGCGCTTCAATTCCAAGGTGCATACACTTCGTTTACTTGGTCAATTGTCATCAGACCAGCTTCCTGTCGACGCAGGATGTCCGAGCCTAAATCGGATCCGGCGATGTCCGGGCATGTGTCATCCAAGGCCGAGACCGCTCCGTTAACCCGAGCCCCGGCCGAGCCGCTCTCGCATGCGCCGGCTCCATCCCGGCTAGCTTCGGGCCCCACTTCTCGGCTTCGGCTCTGCGGTGAACAGCTTCTTCCTCTGACAAAATAACGTCACCACCCATTGACAACACTTCACTTGCGCATTCTGCAAGCTCTCAGGTTCCCAGGTTTGCACTGAAATCGACCCGCGCCGAGTCGATCACTCCGGGCCGGCACGCGAATTATACGTCGATTGTCCACCACCCCAAGCGGCTCAATGCTGCGCACACTTGCTACCCG
Organism: Mycothermus thermophilus; assembly: GCA_011316235.1. NCBI lineage: Eukaryota > Fungi > Ascomycota > Sordariomycetes > Sordariales > Chaetomiaceae > Mycothermus > Mycothermus thermophilus. The sequence goes on along the minus strand of QQBE01000019.1, from coordinate 293,679 downwards.
CGTGCCCCGGCGGACCGCAGCTTCGGCGCCGTCGGCCGCTGCCCTCGTCTCCCGCTCCGCCTCCGTCACCCGTCCCGCCGCCGCCATCACCCTCCGACTCCTGTCAACAACCCGCAGCATGGCCTCTCTCCCACCCGTCGAGCCGCCGCTCCCCTCCAGCGCGCTGAGCGCCTCATACCAGCTGCTCCCCGAATCCCAGAAAGCGGGAGCCGCAGAGGACGCCCTGTTCGAGCAGCAGGTGCGCGAGGTGGAAGCGTGGTGGGCGTCGGAGCGGTTCGCGGGCATCAAGCGCGACTGGACGGCGGCGGACGTGGTGAGCAAGCGCGGGTCGCTGCAGCAAACGTACCCGAGCACCGTCACGGCGCGCAAGCTCTGGAACCTGGTGCGCGAGCGCGAGGCCGCGGGCCAGCCCATCCACACGCTCGGCGCCATCGACCCCGTCCAGATGACCCAGCAGGCGCCGCACCAGGAGGTCCTGTACATCTCGGGCTGGGCCTGCTCGTCGCTGCTGACCACGACCAACGAGGTCTCGCCCGACTTTGGTGATTATCCGTACAATACTGTGCCGAACCAGGTGCAGCGCCTGTTCAAGGCCCAGAGCATGCACGACCGGAAGCACTGGTTCCTTCGGTCCAAGATGTCTCCCGAGGAGCGGGCGCGCACCCCGTACATCGACTACTTCCGCCCGATCGTGGCCGACGGCGACACCGGCCACGGCGGACTGACGGCCGTCATGAAGCTGGCCAAGCTGTTCGCCGAGAACGGCGCGGCGGCGGTGCACTTTGAGGACCAGATGCACGGCGGCAAGAAGTGCGGCCACCTGGCGGGCAAGGTGCTGGTCCCGACGGGCGAGCACATTTCGCGGCTCAAGGCGGCCCGCTTCCAGTGGGACGTGATGGGCACCGAGAACATTCTCATCGCACGCACCGACTCGGAAAGCGGCAAGCTGCTTTCTTCGGCTGTCGACGCCCGCGACCACGAGTTCATCCTCGGCGTGGCCGACCCGGCCGTCGAGCCCATTGCCGAGACCCTCGCGGCCATGGAAGCCCGCGGTGCCTCGGGCGCCGAGATCGACGCGTACGAGGCGCAGTGGGTCAAGAACACCAAGCTAGTCACCTTCGACGAGGCCGCCAATGCGCACTTCGCGGCCCACGGCGCCTCCGAGGCCGCCATCGCCAAATACAACGCCGCCGTCGCCGCCGACCGCGACATGCCCATCTCCGCCCGCCGCAAGCTCGCCGAGGAGGTCACCCCCGGCAAGCCGGTGTTCTGGAGCTGGGACGTGCCGCGGACGCGCGAAGGGTTCTACCACGTGCGGGCGGGGATGGCGGCGGCGACGAAGCGCGCGCTGGCGTTCGCGCCGTACGCCGATATGCTGTGGGTCGAGACGGGCGACCCCAACGTGCAGGTCTGCCGCGACCTGGGACAGGCGGTGCGGTCCAAGTTCCCGCGCAAGCCGCTCGTGTATAACCTGTCGCCGTCGTTCAACTGGATGGCGCACGGGTTCACGCAGGAGACGCTCAAGTCGTTTATTTGGGACATTGCGAAGGAAGGGTTTGTGCTGCAGCTGGTGAGCCTCGCGGGCCTGCATAGCACGGCGGCGGCGAGTAATGAGCTGGCGAGGAGGTTCAAGGACGAGGGCATGGCGGCGTATGTGGAGCTGGTGCAGCGGAAGGAGAAGGATTTGGGCGTGGACGTGCTCACGCATCAGAAGTGGAGCGGCGCGCAGTATATGGATGCGATTCTGGGGCATATTCAGAGCGGCAGCTCGGGGAGCAAGAGTATGGGGGAGGGCAATACGGAGGGACAGTTTCACTAGGCTGGTTTCTAGGCGTGGTGTATAGGTTTCTACCGAGGGTTGATTTCTGGGTTATTGGGTTGTGTTGATGAGGCTACGGAGGCATGTATCACAGCAGGGCCGAACTCCCTAGGTAAAAGGCATGAAGCAGTGGATGGCTACACAGGGGGAAGGAAAAGTTTCCGATGTATTTCTGCGAAAACAACCAAAACTTGTTGTTCGTTGTATATCACACGCAAACACGGTGAGATAGATGTATAGGAGGTTAGCTCAGGTCCCTCCGAACGGAGCCCGACCGGGGCCGACCGGAGCCCACTTCGGGATCCCATGACCCTCCTCCCTGTAATTATCCACCTCCACCGTTGACCGCCGGCTTATCAGCGCTGCTGACCCCGCGTGCCCCTCAACACCACTTGAAACATCAACACATCAACAAAACACCACCGGGTCACAATTTCTGATTTCTGATCTCGTGGATTGGTGACTGCTTCCGTCATCATGGCTTCTTCGGGTCGCGGACGTCTGCAGGGCAAGAATGCCGTCATCACCGGCGCTGCCGGGTGAGTTATGCCCAACTTACATACATACCTTTCCAACACGCTCAACTGACAACTCGCAGCGGCATTGGTCTCGAAACCAGCATTCTCTTTGCCAAAGAGGGTGCCAATGTCCTCATGACGGACATCTCCCAGGAGGCCCTCGACCGGGCTCTGGCCAAGGTCAAGCAGCTTGTGCCTGATGCTGGCCGGGTTGAGGCCAAGGTATGAGTTTCTACTTCCTTTCGTTTACAACAATGTCTCTCTGACCACCCTCAGATCTGCGACGTCTCCAAAGAAGCCGACGTCAAAGCCGCCGTTGAGCACCTCGACTCCTGGGGCGGGCTGGACGTCATCTTCAACAACGCCGGCATCATGCACGCCCAAGACGCCGACGCGCTCGACACGCCCGAGGCCATCTGGGACCTGACGCACAACATCAACGTCAAGGGCGTGTGGTACGGGTGCAAGCACGCGGTGCTCGCGCTGCGGCGGCACGGCAAGAAGAAGGGCAGCATCATCAACACGGCGTCGGTGGTGGCGCTGGTCGGGTCCGCCACGCCGCAGCTCGCCTACACGGCCAGCAAGGGCGCCGTGCTGGCCCTCACGCGCGAGCTGGCCATCGTCCACGCCCGCGAGGGGTTCCGCTTCAACAGCCTCTGCCCCGCGCCGCTCAACACCCCGCTGCTGCAGGACTGGCTCGGCGACGACCAGGCCAAGCGCCACCGCCGCGAGGTGCACTTCCCCACGGGCCGGTTTGGTGAGGCGGTGGAGCAGGCGCACGCGGTGGTGTTCCTGGCCAGCGATGAGAGCAGCTTCGTCAACGGGGCGGACTTTGTGGTGGATGGTGGCATGACGAAGGCGTATGTGACGCCGGAGGGCCCGCCCGCGCCGGCTCCGGTCAATAATGCGTTGAAGGAGAGTTTGGAGTGAGACCCTGAGAGAGAGTTCCGGCTGTTGTGATGGAGAGATGGATCACGGAGTCTTGCAATGATGCTAGCTGCGCAGCATGTATACCCCGAAATGAAAGCATTCATGGATTCGTGGATGGCTAAGTAAGACGAATGTGCCCATGGTTGTTTGCTTGCTACAGCTCATTCTGTAATTCGTGTGTAAGTTTCTAGATTCCGGATAGGTAATGACCTAGTGCTGGGGAAGACGAAACGGAAGCCACCTCAGACGGTCTCTTGATTGACCTGACCCCACTATGGACAGGCCCGGCACTGTTTGGGTGGGAGCTCCCGCCTGAGTGCAACCCCACACTCCACCAAACCTCCCGTCAGCAATTGACTTGCACTGGACTGCAACAAAGCAACCTAGAAGCTTGGGCAGCCTCATCAAGTCAATCTGCCCATGTCCTCACACCTCATACTCCGTATAGACCTTTGTCTTTTCTCCCTCATCCCATCCCACGCCCTTCCCACCATCAAGTTCCCAGCCTGCAGTGCCCAGCTCATTCCGGCAGTCCTCCCAACCGGCCAACAGCCATCGTCTTCGCCATGGCTGCTGCTTCGGAACTGAGCGCGGCCATGCAGCGGCTGCACCTCGACGACGAGACGTCGTTCGACGCCATTGATGAAATCCTCGACAAGGTCATCACCCCCAAACCTCAGACCCAAGACCTCGACCGCCTGCGCGCCGACCTTGAGGCCAAGTACCTCGCCCCGTCTCCCGTCTTCTCGACCGACTGGCTCGACCGGGTCCAGCAGCGCTGGGACGCCCCCATCGACCACTCCCTCCTGTTCCGCATAGCCCCGACCCAGTCGCGCACCGTCACCCGCTTCATCCGCCATGGCCTCGAAGGCCGGGTCACGGGCTACCGCCATGTCACGGTGCCGTCCACGCATGCCACCGCCAAGAACAGCACCTCGATGCTTAGGAAACCCGCCGCCCGCACCGAGTTTGTGCGTGGCGGTGCCGGCTTCTTTCCCTTCACGCCCGGTGGCCTCGACAGCATTGAGTCGGCTGCCGCTTTGGAGGACCAATTACGGAGCTCGACTGCGGCTGCCGATGGCAGCGACACCCGCAAGAAACTGGAGAAGATCATCACGCTCGGCGAGGGCGGCTTGCTCGAGGTTCCTCCTGGCTTGTCCCGTGGCATCGATTTCAGCAAGCGGCGGAAGCTTGCCGATGCAGAGAGCGAGAAGCAGGCCAAGGAAGTGGAGGCGGTCCTTGACCAGGAGCCCGGGGAACTGCCTGGTGAGGATGAAGACGAGGCCGGGGAAAGGCAAGAAGCCGACGGCACCTCGGACGCGACTCCCGCCGAGGATGACTTGGAGGACATCGACTCGATCCTGCCCGTCGAGTTCCCCGCGTTGGAGCCTCGCGGGACCCTCGCTGCGTCCAGCGCTAGGAAAGCCGGCCGCGAATGGGCCCACATGGTGGATATCAACAATGACATGTCCAACTTCCGTGAGCTCGTGCCCGACATGGCGAGAGAGTGGCCGTTTGAGCTGGACACTTTCCAAAAGGAGGCTATTTACCACCTGGAAAATGGTGACTCTGTCTTCGTCGCCGCTCATACCTCGGCCGGCAAGACCGTTGTCGCCGAGTACGCCATCGCCCTTGCTGGCAAACACAAGACCAAGGCCATTTACACATCCCCTATCAAGGCGTTGAGTAACCAAAAGTTCCGCGACTTCCGCAAGACCTTCATTGATGACGTCGACATTCCGGAGAAGAGAGTCGACGTCGGCATCCTGACGGGAGACGTCCAAATCAATCCCGAAGCCAGCTGCCTGATCATGACCACCGAAATCTTGCGCAGCATGCTGTACCGCGGCGCCGACCTGATCCGCGATGTCGAGTTCGTCATCTTTGACGAGGTACACTACGTTAACGACCAGGAACGTGGCGTGGTCTGGGAGGAGGTCATCATTATGCTGCCCGAGCACGTCTCACTCATCCTCCTTTCCGCCACCGTGCCCAACACGAAGGAGTTTGCTTCGTGGGTGGGCCGCACAAAGCAGAAGGACATCTATGTCATTTCAACTCCGAAGCGTCCAGTCCCGCTGGAGCACTACCTCTGGGCCAACAAGAACATCTACAAGATTGTCGACGCCGAAAAGAAGTTTATCGAGAAGGGCTGGAAGGAAGCTAACGCTGCTCTCCAAGGAAAGGACAAGCAAAAGGCGCTCCCACCTGCTGGGCAACAGTCCTCCTCATCACGCGGCGGTGCCAACAGCGGGGGAAGAGGAGGCCGAGGCGGCGCTCAGCAACGCGGAGGCGGCCGAGGTGGTGGGCAGCAGCGAGGCCGGGGCGGCCCTCAACGGGCAAGCCATGCCCCGGGACACATGGGCCGCACCGGACGACCCGGCGGGTTCACGTCCGCGGCCCAGGATCGAACTCTGTGGGTACACATGGTTCAATTCCTTAAGAAGCAGAATCTTCTCCCGGCGTGCATCTTCGTGTTCAGCAAGAAGCGTTGTGAGGAGAACGCGGATGCCCTGAGCAACCAAGACTTTAGCACCGCCCAGGAGAGGAGCGCAATCCACATGACCATCGACAAGTCGATTGCGCGACTGAAGCCCGAAGACCGCAAGCTCCCGCAGATTATCAGGATGCGCGAGATGCTGTTGCGGGGCATCGCCGTCCACCACGGTGGTTTGTTACCCATTGTCAAGGAGCTCGTCGAAATCCTGTTTGCGCAGACTCTGGTTAAGGTGCTCTTCGCCACCGAGACCTTCGCTATGGGCTTGAATCTGCCCACCAGAACTGTAGTGTTTTCCGGGTGCAGGAAACATGACGGCACTTCGTTCCGCCAACTGCTTCCGGGCGAGTATACACAGATGGCTGGTCGCGCAGGCCGCCGCGGCCTCGACCCGGTGGGAACGGTCATCATCGTCCCGCCTGGCGGCGACGAGGCGCCCCCCGTGGGTGACCTCCGTCAGATGATCTTGGGCGAGCCTAGCAAGCTCCGCTCACAGTTCCGTCTCACCTACAACATGATCCTCAATCTCCTCCGCGTGGAGGCGCTCAAGATTGAGGAAATGATCAAGCGCAGCTTCTCGGAGCACGCCACCCAACAACTCCTGCCTGAGACAGAGAACCAGGCGAAACTTACTGAGGCCAACCTGGCCAAAGTCAAGCGGGATCCTTGCTCCATCTGCGACGTCCACATGGACGAGTGCCACCAGGCAGGTGAAGATTACAAGCGCTTTACTGAAGAGCTGTATCGCCTGCTGCTGACCAACCCGGTCGGTCGCAAGTACTTCTCCGCAGGCCGGCTCATTGTGTGGATGAAGGACGGCGTGCGCACCCCAGGCATCTTGCTGGCCGATGGCGCGAGCATCAAGAGCAGCGCAACCGAACCAACCTTGCATATCCTCGAGATCCGCACCCACCGCGATGCCCGCAACGACACAGACCTGCTGCCCTTCATCCCCAAGTTCCGCCGCCACATGACCGCGCTCCCCCAGGCGCGGAAGCACGTCCAGACTAAGACCCTGCACATTCCTCTGAGCTCCGTCGTCTGCCTCACTCGCCATATCACCAAGGGGGTGTTGCCGGAGATTTTTGGCAGCGGCGAAACCCAGAGCAAGGCTAAGGACAAGCTGCACCAGATCCTCCGCACGCCCTGGACCGCCGATATGTGGGACGAGACCGACCTCGGCCGCGTCAAGGCGTTGCCTGTTCATGATACGGTCACGAAACGCCGCGAGGTCGAGCTCCTGATGCAGCGCTCCCGCGCGACCGAGTGTTCGGCCTTCCTGAAACACTACGCCATGTGCCACGACCAGTGGGTCATCAAGACGGAGCTGACCACGCTGCGCAAGATGCTTTCGGAGCAAAACCTGCAGCTGCTGCCCGACTACGAGCAGCGCATCCTCGTCCTGCGCGACCTCGGCTTCATCGACGAGGACAGCCGCATCCAGCTCAAGGGCAAGGTCGCCTGCGAGATCCACTCGGGCGACGAGCTCGTCCTGACGGAGCTCATCCTCGAGAACGTGCTCGCCGATTATGATCCTGCCGAAATCGCCGCCCTCCTCTCGTCCTTCGTGTTCCAGGAAAAGAGCGAGTCGGCACCCCGCCTGACGGCCAACCTCGAGCGCGGCATCAAGACCATCATGGACATCTCGGAGCGCGTCAACAATGTACAAACTCTTCATCAAGTTGCCGGCGCGGACGACGAAGGGGGCAATTCCAACTCGAAAGGAGGCGATACTTCGGCCTTGCCCAAGAGGTTTGGGCTCGTCGAGGTGGTGTACGAGTGGGCGCGGGGCATGAGCTTCCGCAACATCACCAACCTGACGGACGTGCTCGAGGGCACCATCGTGCGCACCATTACCCGGCTGGACGAGACGTGCCGCGAGGTCAAGAACGCGGCGCGCATCATTGGCGACCCGGAGCTGTACCGCAAGATGGAGGCCGCGCAGGAGATGATTCGCAGGGATATTACGGCCGTGGCGAGCTTGTACATGTAATGGGTGGGAGTTTTGTGGTGGGTCTTTCATTGTATGTATGTACGATTGATTGTCCTGGACAGTGTTATCTTGTGGGAGTTGGTTGGTCCGAAAACGTACTACTGCATGAGGAACAGCGAGTACCTTACATACATCACGTCAGCATGGCGTTGTGATGACTTGTGGATATTAGAGGGATCGGCGGTACCAAAGACATGGTCCAGTGGCATCTCAGCGAAGAAGAAGAAAAAGACGTGCATTGTATCATTGTATCGTGATATAAGAAGTGTCCCCTATTCCCAGAACCATCAGATGTCGCTGTACCCCAGCATCCCGGCGCTCTCAAGCATAACCCCCCGATCATTCAATGGAAACTTAGTCCCAATCCCGGAAACCCCAACGCCGAAGTGAAAAACAAAAAAAGGACGACATCCCATCCTCCCTCGTCGAAAGAGCAACAAGCCTAACCAGCAACCCAAGCCATTCGTAACCATCATGTCTCCCCGAGCTCAGCTTCTTCTGCGAGGTGTGGCTCATATTCCCTGCCCAACCAACGCTCCCTTCGCTGCTAAAAACAGCAGAACAAACAGACAGCCTGTAAACTCCGTTCACTCCCTCAGGGCCCTCAACCGCTGCGTCAACGCGTCCTCCACCTCGGGCGCCACCACCGGCGCCTCGGCCTCCTTGACCGGATCCTCCTTGCTCGTCGTCGCCTGCCTCAACTCCTCGCCCAGCTCCAGCCCGGCATCGTCCGCCAGCTTGCCGAGCAGCTCGTGCACCGCATCGTCGCTGACCTGCACGCTGGCGCTCTGGGTGACGGCGTCCTGGTAGATGCCCGTGTTGACGGCGTACTCCTCGTTTTGGGCGCGGAACTGCTCGAGCGCGAGCAGCGTGCGCTCCGGGTTGGCGCTGGCGCGCTGGGCGCGGGCCATGGTGCGCGAGGACTGCTGCATCATGGCCGTCATGCGGTTGAGGGCGTTGTTGGCCTGGATCTGGGCGAGGGAGAGCTCGGCCATGTCGGCGGCCTGGTCCATCTGCGCGGCGATGGCTTGTTTGGCGAGGAGCATGCGCGCTTTTTGGGCGGCTTGGGCGGTTTCGCCTTTTTTGAGGAGCTGTGTTGTTTTGGTGAGGATGGATGGGTTAGTTGGTGGGTGGTTTGGGGATGGTGATGGTGATTGGGGTAGGTGGTTTTGCGTACATTTTGGATCTGTTTCTTCAGCTCATTGTCCTGCTTGGCGGCTTTTTGGGCCTCGCGACGGGCTTGTTTGGCATTGAACTATGAGGAGACGAAGGAAGGATTAGCAACGTTTCGTGGGGAATGTATGTATGTCATGGCGGTGTGGTGGTGGTGGTGGTGATGGTGTCCGTCGATGCGATACGAAATCGTCGTCGACGACGTCAGCGCGCCTAGCGCGGGGTCGGCGGAAAGGAGGGGCGGCGTACCCGAGCTTGGAACTCGATTTGCAAGTCGCGGGCGAGTTGTCGGTTCGACATGGCGGCGGACTATGTGAGTGTTGAGTCGGTGTGGATTTTGTTTATTCGGTTGCCGGAATCAGTTGCCGAGGATACGTGGAGGATAAAGCGTGGTTGAGGTTGATGGTCGGTGACGGCGATGGTGTGGCTCAGGTCGGGTGTTCGGGTTTGAATGGGTTTCCAGGTTGAATGGTCATGGGTTGCTTGGATGAGGCGAAACGCATCGGCCTGACAAACAAGGCCCCCGTTGTCCGCCACGCGGCCCCTGTGTCTCGCCCGGACAGCGCCGTCTTGGCCCCCTTGGGTGTCAGCGGCCTCAGGGCGCCTCAGCGGTCTCAGATGCGACCAACCCGGACCCTGAACTCACCTTAGTACCCCGACAAGGGAACGCCGACAGGCGGCAATCGGCTGAGGACCGGCATCCGACAGCGGCAGCGGGGCGGTCGGGAGCCACATGGGCCACATGGAACACATGGGACCTACTGAGTACTGGATCGAGTCGAAAATCTGTGTGGGGCATGCAGACCATGACGCATGATGGATGTTGTGTGGCTGGTGTCGGGCCGGTGGTGTGGCTAGTGCACTCAACTTTTTCGTCGTCTTCCGTCGTCTTCGGCCCGTCACGCCCCCGTCATCTCGTCAAAATCCCCAACATCCGACCAGGAAAGAGCGTGTAAGCTGCTGTAAACGCTGTAAACGGTGTAAACGGGCTGTGAACCTGCCCGAAGTGGGTAACGGTGGGCCGATGTCAGCCACAGCGACCCGCTTGCCTCATGGCACATGGATGGGCCTGGGAGAGAAAGTTTTCGAGATTTTTCATCCCGCCTTTCTCCAGGGCTCGAATCTTGCCTGCCGGGCCAGTCGGTGACTCGAGCATAAAGGTTGATTTCTTCCTTTTCCTTCCTTCTCCATCACCGACCTTCAAATCTGTGAACCTGATCTCCTCCGTCTTTCCCTTCCCTCAGTCTCTCGAGACCCTCCTTCCTCTCAGTCCACCTGCAACCATGTCTGCTGTGCGGAAACACAACGTCACCACCTTCCCTCGCCCTCCCATTGTTGAGAGGATAAACCGTCACATCCAGATCAAGTGGCATGGCCAGCTATTAGTCGACTGCCCTCCGGGCGAGGCCTTCTGGGTCTTGGAAGCCCATCACGCTCCGGGTCGGTTTTCTCCCCTTCCCTCGATCCCCGATCCCCAATCTCGAACCGGCCGGTGCTGTGGTCCCGAACCTCGGGATTCCTTCGGCCTAAGTTGAAGCTGCCTTACCGGCGGTGAGGCCCGGTCGACGTGGTCAACCACCACCACCACCACCACCACCACCACCACCACCACCCCCACACCACCACGACGACACCTCCTATCGAATTATCTCCTCCATCTCATTCATTCAGAACCACCCCCCACCACGTTCATATCGACTCGACCAGTTCGTAATCGGGAACCCCAAACTAACCTCCGTCCACTGATACAGTCTACTATGTCCCGCCAAGCCGGGTCCGTCTGCCTCTCTCGACGACCCCGCGCTCGACCTTTTCCGAGTTCCACGGCGCGGCCACCTACTATGCCATCATGAGTCCCATCTCGGCCTCGGAGATCATCAGCAACCGCATCTGGTCCTACAACGAGCCGCCCAAGGAGTACGAGGCCCTGAAGGGTCTGCTCGCCTTCTACGTCGGCCCCTGGGAGTGCTATGTCGACAACGAGCGCGCCCAGGCCCCGCCCGGTGACTATTACGGTGGCTGGGTCACGAGCGACATCGAGGGCCTGGTTAAGGCCCCGGCTCCTCACCAGTGGCAGACCGGCTGGGACGGTGTGTTCTGAAAAGGGAGGCAGTAAAGAGAAGAGGTGCTTTCGCGCTCGATGGATAAGAGAAAAGACTTTCTCATTTCCGGGTATAGCGTGGGGGTCAATGGGTTAGACAAAAAAAAAAGTACACAAAGTACCTTTTTCACTATACCGCCACCGGTACAACCCAGCTGCTATGTATCGGCAGCTCTGGGTGCCGGTGCCGGTCAGCATCTTCGGTGTCTGCGGCGTTGGGGAATGGTCTTAAACCACACATCGGGGGCATTGGGCCGGTGATAGTGAAGCGTTAGACGGGTCGGGAGTCTTAGAAAGAATGGATTGCTTCTCAGCGAAATCAAAAAAAAATGGTTGTGAGTTCCAGATGTATGAAGTGATGATGGTATTATGAAATATGCTCAACGTTCGGGTGCCAACTCGGCATGCCTCATGACCTCATGAAAGGGGGGGCAATACGCTTTCCCTTGCGATAATCTGCGGACGGAAGCAGAGACTGGGCTGCCCAAAACTTTTCATACCTACCTAATCACTCATCAACATTCCATTGAAAACCCTCGCCGAACGTTGATGATAATATCGTATGAAGTGAAGAGTCGCACTCCTTGCTAGTTGTAGAGTCATTGCTCGGATGGGTTCTGCTGACTCCAACGAGAATGTCCAAAAGTACTGAAACTTGTACTCGTCGTGGAACTGCGCTAAAAATCCTTGATGGACTTCACATCCTCTGGAGGGAGAAGGAGTCAAAACTCAAAAAAACCATGTTTCTGGAATAATGAAATGATGCTCCGACAGTGGTTGGCAAAGTCTCGAGGCATTAACATGGAGCACATCCCATGAGTTCTCGGGGTCACTTGCTTAAATAAGGCAGCACCCATGTTTTTCACAGGAACAACCGCGTGATGAACTTCCGGCTTGCATTCGGAGGTACCGGTTCGGAAGGTTCCCAAAATCGGCCGTGGCGGTTGTGGTGGTGGTGGTGGTGGTGGCGGCGTTCCTGATCGGCTCCGGGCCGCCCGTTGCCTCCCGCCGCCCGGAGAGTGAGTGGACTCGGTGGCTGGAGAAGAGGAGTTTGCTTGATGAGTTGACGGCCCAGACAAGACTTCTGGCACCCCGCATCTCCGCATCGTTTTGGCTACCGGGGGATATGGTATTGTTTGAAATGTGGATGCGGATCGACGGCACAAATATGGAGGCTGGCACGGAGTAGATGGAGAGAGCTGCACAGGAGGCGGGGAAACGGTGCATGCGGTGCATGCCGCTGGGTGCTATGCAGACTGCATTGTGATATTGATTGCATTTGCCCTCAAATGTCTCAGAGAGCCTCAGAGCTGTTTGGCGAGACCGCGATTGAGACTGATTAAGCGGAAGAGAAGGTGGATGAACTAAGGGAGCTGGAATCTAATCGTACTCGGTGGTGTTCTCACCCCGAATCAATGTCAACCAACTTAGGGTGCAAGGGATGGGAACACTTGGGAGTAGCCCAGCAGGGTCGGAGGATATCCATGGATGTACATACTAGGGCATTCCTCGCTTGAAGGCTCATGGATAGGAGAAGTCGAACCATACGGAGTAGAACCATGCAAACTTGATGTCCATCGGCTTTCCATCCATGGGTGTTTGGTTGCTGACTGACCGCTCGGGTCCAGCACCCATAGGGTACCATGCAACAGTTCCAGACCCCGCGTCTGAGGCTATCTTGGCTGCCCGATTAGGCGACCCTGCTCGCGTCTTGGGAAGGTCGGTGAACCTCCAGCGATAAGTAAGTACAGGAAACACAACCGGCTTCCGACTCACACTGGTTCCTCCTATCTTCGTCGTCCATCAGAGGACATGTCGTGCTGCATGCAGGAGAGACGCAAAAAGGAAGAAGAAGCGAGTCGATTGGAACTTGACTACAGAGATCGTCAGCTGTAATGCAAGAATCGGCATGTCGAGCCGTTCGAGAAAATTGCATGCATCCCGATGAGGCGTTCGCCGTTGGTGCGCTCTCGGCGCACGTGTCGCCAAGACGAGACGAGTGCGCCATCTGTTTCGGAACCGTCACCGATCGGCCGACGGAAGAATCCAGAAGGCGCCGGCCCCTGAGGTTCGCTTGAGGAAGGAACCAGCTGGACGAAGCGCTTGGCGTCGCGCTTTCGAAGCTTCCATGACTTTACCCCGGATTCTGGACGACGCCTGAGGTTGCATCGTCAAGCCGTCAAGCCGGAGAATGCTGGTGAACCGGCCGTTGATTTCTTTTCCACACCACCACCATCACCACCAAATTGTTTTTGTGCGGAGAGAGAGGAATGAATAAAAGTAAGTATGGTGGGAAGCCGTCCACTCCCTCTGTGGCTTGATAAAATGTGTTGCAAAAAATAGGAACAGCAAATCATTGGGTGGTTCCTGGCTCCGAGTGTGCTCAGCCTGTGCGGCGCAGGCTTAGGGCTGAACACGACGGTGCGACTCTTACACCAATCTCTTACGGGCTCTCGTAACCCACAAAATCATACTGGTGTTTTTTCTCCAAAAATCTCATCGGCCGCCGATTGCCGGGTGCCGGTTCAATCATAATCATCCCAGCGCTGGCCGACGACGCATAGTAACAGTCGTCGTCGTCGTCTCTCCGCAAAGCAATCATAGACTCGTCACCCCTCACCGTGTCGCCGCCGAGCGGGCCGCTTGAGTGCCGGATTGCAACAAATTGTAAATTGACCAAAATCCGGGGCCGCGCGGAGCCGGTTGCACCCGGAGAGAGCGAGGCCCGTGGTTTCCATTAATTGACGGCGCGATGTCAACGGCAGACGACGGATTGATGCGACGTCAATCCGGGGAATCTGGGTCTGGGGAATTCAGCCGGGAGAATGGTGGCGAGCCTGGGGATGGTTCCCAGCCTTCCTCTGGCTTCCGCGTTAGATTGAGGTGTGCAACGCCCTGCCGAGACAGACAGGAAGATGGAGTAGTGGATGGAATGTGCCCTACGGAGTACGGCAATCAATATGTTCCCTTGAGCCCCAGCAGGAGATCTGCTGGTTGATTTGTTGAGCCGAGTCAATAGATCAATCACTACCATATCACGACGGGCCGTGGAAGCATCCAAGAGGCATGCATACTTTCGAAATGGTAGGCAACACAATTCTTCGACTGCGACCTCTGCTGTGGATCACGGTAGTTGGGAAGACGATGGCATGCTGGCCCCTCGTAATCCGGAGTGTCTTTGTAAGCCGACGACTGTCATGAACGGAGCCATGTTGACACAGCCAGCCAAACTGGTGGGCCTTTTTTTCTTGGAGCGAGTTCGTCTCGAGTGCAGGTAGGTGGTAGACGTGTGTCAGCGTCAGCCGCTCCCTTGCTGAGCATTCCGAGGGCAAACAAAGGAGGGCTAGGATATCCCACAAAAAATGCAAAGAAACACCAATCCAAGCCGTACGCGTTTCCCTTGGATTCTGCGAGTTCATGGCATTGGATGCTTTGCTTTGGTTTGCTTGGCCATTCTCGATGCATGCAAGCCACGGCTTGGTCTGGGGAAAGACGGAGCGAAAGCCCATTCAGTGCCCCTTTTGGACGTGCTGCCCCCCTGAACTGCGGCACGATGGTGAGATGGACCCGATGGTGGGGTGGGTCTTGTGGAGGAAGGTGCGTCCGCTCTTTTGTGGTTCCCTCTTTGGGGACTCGGATGTCGCAGCCTTCGGAGGGATGCCAATCTCGACCGAAGTGGGCCAATCAGAGCGCAAGTGGGCCCTCCCTTGCGGCCTTGTTGCCTCAGGCATCGCTCCCCTGAAGTCTACGTGTCCAGAACATAAAGAGTTGCCTGGCCACCCCTCGCCTCCTTCGAGTCTGCCTTCTGTTCCCCGTGTCGCTGCAAGAAGCCAGCGTGTCCTTCTCTCCTCTGTCCATCAGTGCGGAGCCAGACATCGAGCGAGTCACCTTCACTGGCTGACTCACTCGTGCATGTCGTCATGGTCTGCGCAATCCCATCTTAGACTTCGCCTTTGCGAGCCATATTAGACACTTCGAGAGGCACTGAGAACCTCTGTGCATCCCTCGACAAACCACACAGCCAAAACAACAACCACTTCACATACCCCCTTTGTCGGTCATACATTGTGTGGCAAGAATCGGCACCACCATGTCCGAGATCCCGGCCTGGAACGGCGCCGCCTCGCCGGCCGTCAAGTTCGAGGGTTCTCCGGCCGAGTCCGTCCTTTCGGCCCCGGACGAGATGTACCCATCTCTGTTCAGCCCATCACCAGCAAGCACAATTCACCCTCTTGACGTCCTCTCGCCACCCGCCTCGACGTGCGGCGACTCTCAGTCAACCCCGGCGCCGACCATGACTACCACCAACATCACCCCTCCTGCCATCACCCCCGCTCTTACACCCGCTCTTCCTCCATCACTCGCGGCCAATCTCCCCGCCGATCTCTCGATGCTGGCCGCCGGCATCAGCGCTCTCACACAAAACGCCCTCACACAACCACCACCTCCCACAATCACCGCCTCCGAATCGGAGAAGAAGCCGGTGAAGAAGAGGAAATCCTGGGGCCAGGTGCTCCCGGAACCGAAGACGAATCTTCCTCCAAGGTATGTGACAATGACGATAGTATCGAACTGCCGCAGTCACAGATGGCTGACGTTCGCAAAGGAAACGCGCCAAGACAGAAGATGAAAAGGAGCAACGTCGCGTAGAGCGCGTTCTCCGGAACCGCCGCGCCGCCCAGTCGTCGCGCGAGCGGAAGCGGCTGGAAGTCGAAGGCCTTGAGCGGCGGAATAAGCAGCTCGAGGCCGCCGTCATCCAGTTGCAACAGGTGAACTTCACCCTTATCGAAGAGCTGCAGAAGATGCGGCAGGGCAATGGCTCGGCGTCCTGTGATGGGCTCCGCCAAACCGCCATCGCCCTCTCGCAGCAGCTCTTCGCTGCCCAGGGCAACCAGGGCGCCGTCATCGGCGGCCTTGCGCCCCCGGAGCCACTATTCCAGGCCAACAAGACAGTCAACCCCGCGTCTCTCTCCCCGACGCTGACCCCCATCCCCGAGGCCGCCGAGGAACAGTCAAGCCAACCGGCTCCGGCTGCGGCTCCCGCTGCTAACACCCCTGCCCCGGCTAAGGCCGTTGCTTCCCCCGACGCGACACAACATCCTGCAGAGATGTTGTGCCCTGACCTGCAGTGTCGGTCGGCGGAGGCTCCGGTCTCGCTGTGGCAGCGGATGTCGCAGCAGGCGCTGCATCCGGCGCACCTGTTCCTCCTCCAGCTCCAGTTCCTGCTGGCGGCGACCTCGGCGGCGATTTCTGCATGCCAGAGGCCCTTGACGCAGATCGCTATCTCGTTGAGAGCGGGCTCCTCGCTTCCCCCAACTCGAGCGATCTTGAATACGATCATTTGGCTGGTGACGAATCCTTCCACTTCTCGGCCGAATTCGACATCCACGACTTCATCACCGACGAGCAGTCGGCGCAGCCCCTCTACGGCGGCCGCCCCGTCGCAGACTCGTCGCTCCTCGACCCTGAGACTCCGCACCCTTCGGAAGATCCTTACCTGCAGCCCCTTCCTGGCGCGTCCCTTGATGGATGCGACGATGGCGGTATTGCGGTTGGCGTCAACTGAGGAACTTGCGGTCGACCGGGTTTCGGGAGCCGACGACTCGGCGGCGGGGACGGCGCCGGCCGGCGGAGACGCGCCGCGCCCCCTGCCCCGTCGCGGGCCGACGGGCTGGCTCCAAGGAGCCGCCCTGCCGTCCAAGGAGGTTCTCATCACTCTCCTGTGGGTCCTCCGAGTCGAAGAGCGGAGATTACAAATCCGCGAACAGGTCAAGAAGAACAAGGCTTCCAGTTCCCCCTCGAAGCCCGGAACGTCCCTCGTCCTCGACACATCGTCGACGTCACCGCCTATGAACAAGACTATTACCAATCCGACTACCACCTATGTCTTGAAAGTGTGTTCAAAACGCTCACTAGATGACGGGAGCACTACCGCGCTCAAGAAGCGACGATTTTCGTAACTTGTCTTTTTTGTATGAATGAAAACCATTTTGGGCCCTGGCTGGTAACAACGGTGGGGGGATGGATGGATGGATGGATTGGTGGGAGAGCATGGCGAAAACGGTGCATTTTGCTTGGGTTGGTTGTTTTACTTCTGGGGGCGGAACTGTATGACTTAAATTTTGGAGCTCTTGTACCGTACCGTACTACGCCTGTGGACAATATGACGGGAGAGCTTTGTCTTGCCTTACTCTTTGAGTTTCGATGTGCTTGCTTGCTTGCTTGTGATTGTTCGGAAGGTGTAGTTGTCTTGGTGGTTTGTGGATGTCTAGCACCACATGTCCCAGTTGGCGTCGAGCCGTCTTGGAGTTTGATACCCATTGCCCATGAGCTCTCATGGTAGATCAAGGAGGGATTATTGTCACCGCCATTATTGCTGTTGTCGATGGAATTGATTGTCAGCAAACTCCAGTTACATTTCCCTTGTGTCTTCGGCGTGAATGTTGTTAGGTGTTGGGTGCTTGGTAGACAATAAGTAACTCGGTGTTAAATGTTGTTGCGACCTCTCGAACCCATCGAGCTAGTGACCAATAACAATCCGATTGTGAAATCAAAACTTGACCGAGACGTGAACCTTTCATGAGGATCCTTTTCACGTGTGTGGTGTGACTTTGTTACTTAGTTGTTTCGTTGATTGGTGGGTGTTCCACTTTCCCTCAACTTCCCGAGACATCCCTATTGACATTGTATTCTAGAAGAAGTCAGGTGTACCAAACAAACCTTTTTTGTCTCCTCAACCTTTGATGTCGAGGTATGAACAGGAATTGGGAATGATTGTTCCTCGAGAGAAGTGAGCATCAACTGCCACCACAGATAGGTCGTCCACTGTCTTGGTTACAAGCTAATTAATGGGTTGACGTGTTTGCTACTTTCCTGACTCATGGAACGAACTGCTGGAGAGCATAGCGTTGACATGATAGTCTCAATTGCCCTTCACATCCCCTCGTCTCATTCGCCATTTGCACATGTGTTGAGTTAGGTTGTTATGTCTCTTGATTCTCAAATCCCTCGTCCACTGACACAGCAGCGGAGTCCCTGACAACAGGAAGTTGTAGGAGTACAGAATTGGGTGAACATCAACACTCAAATATAAGTATTTTTTTGGCCCGAGACATTAGAAAGACCGACTTGGTTTGTTTCGACATTAAAACGGCTAGTTATTACATCTGGGCTTGGTATAGATCCCGGAACACTTTCCAAGGTGACAACACCTCGCAAACCAACCCACACGTCTGACATCCGAAAACAAAAACGAGCTTCAAAAAGCAACAAGCGCAAAATACGCAACGATTGTAAATCCAGCCCATCCCATAACAAGCCAAAAATACACACCCAGGGTATTCGTTCCATCATGCCTCATCCATCAAAATCCAAAACGACCGACCGATCTGTGGGGTATCATCCGCAGCACTCCCGTACCTCTTCATCGCGAGTGTTAACTTCAAGCCTGCTTCTCCGGCGTCGTGTCCTTATCCGACGACGAAACCTTCTTATCCGCCTCGCCCACGGCCTCGGTGCCAGTCACCACGGTAGTCGCGGGCGCGGCGTTCCACTGCCAGAACTTGACGTCCCCCCGAGCAACCTTGCGCATCCAGGTGGGCGCAAACCCGCCCTCGACGCGCCAGCTCCAGGGCTCCTTCTCGTCCTTGTTGGGCGGGACGATGCGGCCGCCGGAAGCCTTCTCGACGATCCACACGAGCGTGTTGATGAGCAGGTACAGGCAGATGCCCGCGATCAGGCCGTCGGCGATGGAGTAGGTGAAGGGCATGAGGGCGATGGTGACGAAGGCGGGGATCGCGTCGCCCAGGTACTTCCAGTTGATCTCGACGACGGCGGCGGTCATCATGGAGCCGACCAGGATCAGCACGCAGCCCGTGGCCCAGGGCGGGATGGAGGCGAAGATGGGCGCGAAGAAGATGGAGATGAAGAAGCAGATGCCCGTCGAGATGGCGGTCAGGCCGGTCTTGCCGCCTTCACCGATACCGGCACCGGACTCGACGAAGGCGGTCACCGGGGGAGTGCCGAAGATGGCGCCGATGGAGATGGTGAGGGAATCAACCATGTAGCTGTTGCGGGGTTAGGAACTGGACGAGAGAAAAGGAATTTTCGAGAGGGGGGAAAATGGGAGACATACGCAACAGTAGAGCCCTCAAAGTCCTGAGTGACGGGGTCGACCAGGTTGGCGTAGCGAGCCATCGAATACAGGGTGCCCGTGCAGTCGAGAATGTCGACGTAGAGGAAGGTGACGAGGGCGAGGCCGAACTGGCTGCCGTAGCCGCTGATGTTCCAGTCCTGGACGTTGAGCACCTTGCCGATGGGGTGGAAGTCGACGACCTTCTTGAAGAAGTCGAACATATCGTTGCCGACGTCGGTGTAGGGGAAGTAGGTGACGGGGGTGGGGCGCGGCCACGAGATGATGGAGACGAGCAGGATGCCGGCGATGATGGCGCCCTTGACGCGGTACATGAGCAGCATGGCCGTGAAGACGCCGCCGCAGAAGATGCCGATCCACATGGTCGGGTTGCGCATCTTCTGGCTGTCCGGGCACTGGCCGAACTCGTCGCGGTACTCGGGCGGGCAGCCGGCCAGGGCGGTGGGCACCTCCTTGCCGCCGACAACGAGACCGATACCCTCGGCATAGGTCAGGCCGATCAGGGTCAGGAACAAGCCGATACCAACGCTAGTGGCCAGCTTGATGGAGCGCGGAATGATGCGGGCGAGCCACTGGCGCAGACCGAACAGGGCGAGACCGAAGAAGATGAAGCCCTCGATGAAGATGGAGGTCAGAGCCACCTCGAACGGGACCTTGCCCTGACCGTGGAAGCCGACGACGGTGTAGGCGAAGTAGGCGTTCAGACCCATACCCGGCGCGACGGCAATGGGGCTGTTTTGTGGCGATGTTAGCTTTCGATTTCATGAACAAACTCCAATCGAGTGCCACGTACAGATTGGCAAGAAGACCCATGAAAAAGGTGCCCAAGGCCGAGATGGCGGCCGTCGCGGTGACGAGATCCCGCTTGACCTCGTTCTTGCAAAGCTGGTATTCGGGGCCAAAGGTACAACCGTCGCCCTCGCACCTGCAGGTACCACCACTGTCGGCAACAATGCTAGCGTTCACGGCAATAATGTAACTGTAGAAGTCAAAAGAGTCAGCTCGCCGCGCTGAAATCGAGCCAAAGCTGCCCCCTCATTGAGCAGGGAGCAGGTAGGTAGGTAGACGAACGCCATGGCGAAGAAGGTTGCGAGACCAGCGCGCATCTCGGTGAAGAAGTAGGAGCCTTTCCTCTCCTTGGGCTGTGTTTGGGAGCGAGTTCGGTGTCAGTGGGTTTCTTCAATTCATCTTCATGTTTCGGGTCGCGTTCCCGGCCACAATGTCTGGGGAACGGATCCAAGGAAAGATGATCTCACATGGCCAGACCCGTCCAGTTGGAACCAGCGTCCAACTGGACTGACGGCGATTTTGCGGTTGATGTTTTCGACCCAACCCATTGTTGTTGCTGAGTCTGTTTCGGCCCGGTACCGCTCTCACAAATGGTGTGTAAGTGGTGTCGGGGTGCGGAGGTAGTGTGCCACTCGCACTAAGTACCGCGGCTAGGGGAGGTGAGATATGTGTAGGTGGAGGTTGAATCAAGAGGCAATCCCCAAAAGTCGTCCGGGAACCCGAGGACCAGGTCAACGGGAGCACATGGCCTGGCGGCTTCTTATTAAAGATTTCCAGAGATTCTTATTTTGGGAGTGGGTGTGAAGACGACCAGGGCTTAAGAGAAGGCGGCGTAACCCGGGGCCGGCGTGGTCCGGGGATGACCTGGGAATCACACAGCAGCAGGGACAACAAGGGACCCGGGGTGGGCAAGGATGGGTGTGTGGAATGGGGGACGGCGACGCAAAGGCACTACCAGTACAACAGAGAGTAAAACTGAAAAGAAAAAAATTGGTCCAGAATCTCTTATCTCGTCTGAAGCCAAATCGGTCGACTGATCTGTTTTCCCACCCCCCGGGGCAAATGTTGTCCATGACTGGCTGGCGACAGGGCGTGCTAGGCCGGGAGGAGGCGGGATGTCACGTCGTCGAGCGCCGAATCCACGGTTGGGTCCCAGTTCCAACCTCCATGATGGATGACCTCCAACCCGGCCGGGCCCCTCCACTGCTCCGGTCTCTTCCCCCAGCTTTCCTCCATCTAGCTAAGGTAGACAGGACTCGGGACGCCTCAATCCCAAAGAGACAAGCTGCCTGCGAATCCATTGGTGCCACCACATGGGGATTTCTGCAGCAGCATCAGCAGCAGCGCTGGAAGGAAACCGTGCGGAGTCCGGCCGTGGGATGGGCTACCTGGCTGCGGGTCGCAGTCGGCGATGGAAGCGAGTGCGGCGGCTCCAGCGTCGGTAACATGGAGCACCAAGTCCTGTGACGTACGGAGTTCGGAGTGGTAGCAACCTGGAAGTATGTGATATCAATTATCACAAGAAGGGTAGTTTGTTGCCGCTAGCGACCCTCCAACCCACCAAAACCCACTCTCCAAGAACCCCTCGGGCTCCAGCCATCAGATGTTCATTGGCCTGACTTTTTCGTCCCTGGAGTAAAATCCCAAAATCCCTAGACTAGACTCGATTCTTCAAACGGCGCGCAATGCTTGAAAAGTGGAAAACAGAGTGGAGGAAGACAAGCGACCTAAACTAACCCACTTGTGCACCGACACATGATACGGAGTACAGACAGCCCATTTGGGGAAGAGTTAGCTATCGTTGGTCCCATCAGGTCAAGAGCACCCAGCAAACAGCACAGCAACACACGTCGCGCCTGCATCGATAATGTACAGTACGGAGTATCTGCTACCTACTCAAATGCCCCAGACGCCAATGAGCCTCGGCAGCAGCAACCACGATGCACCCCGGCCACCACTTTCCCACCAAACCCAAACTCGAAACAGGCTTTGGTGGCGTCCGATAAGATAAGATAACGACCCTGGCAGTGGCAACCCCGCCAATCCTTTGTTTCCCGTTCTTTGGATCTTCCCCAAAACGGGTCCTTGTCAGCGCAGCCCTCCATGCAACCCAACCCGACCCGACACCCAACACCTCAACCCAGCAGATCTCCAAAACAGCTGAGAGGTGAGAGCTCGGCGCCGGCGAGCTGACTTTGACTCAACTGACCCCCAACTTTTTGACACATCCACACCACGCCACCCACTCTCCCACTCCCTCTCCCACCCCCATCTTCTTGGCTGATCTTCTCTGATTGGTGCCCAGCCATGAACCTTGGCCCTGCGGATGGCTCCGCATGGCAGCGATAGGAATCCCCCGATCGTTCACACACACCTCTTCTCTCTTTTGGTCCTTGGGGGTCCGGTGCTGTCCTGGTCCAGCTCTCCCGCGGTCGCCGCGCGCCCTTCCTCTGCCAGGCCATGGAGGTGCCCGAGAGGTCAATAGACTGGACGGCACGGACGGCCGGGAGTTCGGGATACCTATCCAGACTGTCCAGACGGAGGAGCTTGTTGGCCATACCGCGAGCCCGCTCAGTACCATGTGCTGAACATTCATGTGTTGACAGAGTTGTCCTGAGCTACCGTATTCGGTATTGTTTCTTGTCTTGATATCCAATGTTGTCATCGAACCCGCCGTCTGTTGTCATCTCAACCCTCAAGCTCTGAGCCTGCCTTTGTCCATGATATCCACCTCACTACCTGGGGCACATCTTCCCAGCCGTTTACGGATACAGAGCACGCGTGTACTGTTCCTGACCAGCCAGGGCTGAAACAGAAAACATGGCGGCAAACAGTCGGTCTTCCCCAGACCAAAACAATGCCGTTGTTTCCAGGCTGTCTCTCGCTCGGCTGCGGCCGCCAGGCTGAGAGCTGATAGCAAGCCATCACCACGCCGGCTCCGACCTGAACGTTCAGCGGCTTAATTAGCACTGACAATTAAGGCTGGTTTCAAATGCCTCAATTGCCTCAAACTTTCCTGCAGCCTTTACGAAGTAATGTTCCAGCGCAGCGTCGCCGTGCCGCCGCCCCGGGGAAGAGAGCGGGGTGGCTTGCTTGCCTGGAACGCGATGCAGCGAGCAACGCGTTCATCCCACAACCGTTTGGGTCCAGTTCCAGATCGTCTTCCTGTCCTGTGGGACACTCCCCCAAGATCCAACCCAGGGGCGTACGTAGTAAGAGTACCTCAGGTTGGGCAATTTCACGACTGGCAAACGGCATTGCTGAGATACCTGATGGACATCGGGTGTCACCGTGACATCCGTCACTCATCGCTGCCTCGAGGACCACTCGAGGACGCAGACACGTAGGATTGTGCTCTACGTACGCCGTTCTACTGCAAGGGGCAAGCCCTCCCTCCCCTCTCTGCCCCCCCCAAACCTTTGCGCCTCATCAATGCAGGACGTACCCCGTAAAAATACACAGACCAACCTTGTCCCTGCTATCCCCCATACTTCATCGACAATCCTCCTACGGAGTACACCCAACCGCCGCAAGGCAAACCCGTGCTACCTGTGGTTGATGTGCTGGATCGCCGCGAGCCACTTTTGTTCGTCGGTCCTGTGGTGCGAAGGAAGAAAGCCAGGTCAGCATGCGCAACTCTCTCAAACAAACAAATCCCAGTTACCACCACAAGCAAACGGCCTCGGGATGATGTGACTCACTTGTCGAACTTGAGCAGCTTGCCCAGCACCGGCACCAGCTGCGCCCTGAGCTTATTATCCTTCTGCTCCAAAAACTGCAGCAGGATGGTCTTCAGGTACACCGCGTCCGGATTCACCCCCACCCCCGCCTGCTGGGACCCGCTGGCTGCCGAGAAGCTGCCGGACCGCGTCGATTCCATCGAGCTGCGGCCCGACACCGCCGGTGGGCCCCCGATGCCTCCTCCGGCCAGTCTCGCCTGCAGTGTCTTGGCCTCGCGCGCCAGCTTGTCGTATCGGACGCGGTAGTCGTCCAGCGCGCGGCGGAGCTCCGCGTTGCGCCGCTCGGCCTCGCGCACCTGCTGCTCTGACCCGTCCAGCGTGGCCCGGAGGCTGGCCGCCGTGGCCCGCACCTCGGCCACTTCCTCAGCGGCGCGCTGCTCGACGCCCTCGAGCTCCTCGCGCCGCCGCTTCCACTCGCGCTCGCGCGCTTCCAACTCGTCCCGCTCCGCCGTCAACACCTTGACCTCGCGCTCCAAGTCGCGGGCGCGCTGCTTGAGCTCCTCCGTCTCGCGGGCCCGCCGGCGCGCGAGGGCGCTGGACTCGTCCTCGAGCCTGTCGCGCTCCTCGATGGCGGCGTCCATGCGGGCGCGCATCTCGCGAACCTTGGCCTCGGCGCGCTCATCCACGTCCGCCAGCAAGCGGCGCATGGTTTCGGCCTCGCGGGTGCGCTCGCTGAGCATGCGGCGTGCCTCGGCCAGCTCCTCGTCCAAACTCTCGCACTGCGCCTGGCTCTCCTTGAGCTGGATGCTGAGCTCAGCGGTTTGGTCGCGCATGCTGCCCAGCAGGCTCTGCGCGTTGCTGTACTGGCTGGTCTTGAGCTCCACCTCCTCGCGGAGGATTTCCTGCTCGCGGCGGAGTTTGGCGGCTTCGTCCTCGAGCTCCTTGATCCGGGGGCGCAGCTTGGCGGCTTCCTCCTGGACGCGTTGGAGCTCGCGAGTGGCTTTCTCCTCGCGTGCCGAAATCTCGATCTTCTCCGCCTCAGACCGGCGCAGGTCGCGCCCGGCGATGCGCTTCTCGTCCTCCAGCTTCAACCGCGCATTGGTTTCCTGGGCAATCTTCTCCTGCAGTGTCTTGATCTCCCCTTCACGATCTGCCGCAAGGCGCTGCGCCCGGGCAGCCTCCGCCTTGAGCTCCTTCTCGCGCGCCTCGAGGGTGCGGAGTTCGGCTTGCTTAGCACTAAGCTCCTCACGAGTCGTCTTCAGCGCCGCAGAATCTTGCCGCAGGCTCTTGAGCTCAGGCTGGGCCTTCTGCAGCACCTCGCGCAGCTCCGTCAGATCCTTGTACCGCGACTGGGCCAGCTGCTGCGCCGCGGCAAGGTCGGTCTGTAGGGTCGACGTCTTCATCTTGAGGTTGTCGAATTCCTGCTTCAGGGATTCGTACTCGCTCTGCAGCTCCGCGTTGACTTTGGCCGAAGACGACGCGGTTGCCAACTCGGTCTCGAGTTCGGCGATGCGCTCCTTCAGCGCCTTCTTCTCGGCCTCGAGAGCCTTGATCCGCTCCTTGGCCTCAACATGGTCGTGACCAATCATCATCAGGTTCTCCTGGAGGTTCTCAATCTCCTCGCGTAGGTCCTCTTCGGTCTTGCGCTGCTTCGACAGCCGCTCAATCCGCGCGTCCTTCTCGGCCAGCTCTTCGCGGAGGCGGGCCAGCTCCAACTCCAGCTCTGCAGTTGACGATTCTTCGACGGGCGAAGACGGCTGTTCGGTGGTCGACGCCTCACTTGGGGCTGGTTCAATGGCTGCCGCGGCCGCCGCGCCGCCCTTCTTCTTGTTCTTCCTCTTCTTCTTACCACCACCACCACCTCCTCCTGGTGTAGGTGCAGGACTTTGCTGGGCTGGAGTCGATGCGGCAGGAGTTGCTGGGGCGGCTTTCGCTTGTTGTAGCTGGTTCGTGAGTTCACGGATCCGGGACTCGTCCTCAGCCTTGGCCTTCTTGAGTGTTTCTATCTCGGAAGAGAGACCCTTGATCTTCTGGTCGAGTTCCGTCTTGGCTTGCACGACAGAGCGCAAATCTTCCTCAAGCTCCTCGTTTCGAGAATTGGAGGCTGCGAGCTGGGCGGCCTTCTCCTTGACCAATTCAGCAGCTTCTTCCTTGGCTTTCTCCAGCTTCGCCTCCGCCTCCTTGAGCTTAGACTGGGCCTTCTCCAGGCGGTCCGTCAGGGCTGCAATCTCGGTATTCCGAGCCTCAAGCTGCGTCTCGAGTGATGTCTTGACGGCGACCGCATCGCGAGCCTCGCTGAGTTCACGAGCAGTGTTCTCGAGGCTTTCCACGAGCCCAGCGCTGTGTTCTTTGGCTGACGAGAGCTCGTCCCGGAGGGTCTTGACCTCGGATTGTAACTGTTCGACCTCCTCCGACTTCTTTCGAAGCTCAGCCTGGAGCTGGGGAATCTCCTCGTCGTATGAGAAGAGATCTTCACCGCTACCTCCCTCCGCAGTCTTTTCCTTTGCCTCCTTGGATTCATCAGCCTTGGCCTCAGCCTTGTCGCTGGCGGCCTTGGCTGCTGCCAACTCCTCCTTCAGTGCGGCCAGTTCTTTCTCTGCATCCTCAGCTTTCTTTTTGTATGTGTCCTTTTCAGCTGTGACGCGTTTCAGCTCCTCCATAACCATATCCCCTTTGAGGTTGATCTGGTTCAAGTACTCGATCAAGGCCTCTGGATCCTTGATGGATGTCAACGGGGTGTTCTCTCTGAGGGCCCGCTCAAAGGGCTCGATGGATGTGGCACGGCTATGGGCGATGCGATAGGAACGTAGAAGTTCTATAAAATATTAGTCCAACCTATCTTGAGACTCGTGGACAGCAATGGTATGGCAAACCTGGGTAGGTCTTTTCGAGCTTCTCGAGCTTGCGCAGCCGAGCACGGATCTCAGGAGGCAACTCGGAGATGGGGTTCGCGGCTGGCGCACTCGAAGCGCCCGGGTTCGTTGTGTCTTTGGAGGTCTTTTCATTGTTGCCGGATGCCGGTGTGTCTGTGCCGTTCGCAGGCGACTCAGTGCCGCTGGATGTTCCTTGCTTGCCCGAATCACTCGTTCCCTCCTTGTCAGCTGCAGACGGTGTACTGGTCCGCGAAGGGGCCGCGGCCTCATCGACATCGTCGATCACAAAGGCGGCCTCGAAGACAGCCGGGTCGGGGTTTGCAGCGCCATCGCCAGCATCCTTTGAGCTGAGGTCCTGGCTGGGTTTCTTCGTGGGACGGGCCCGTCGTGCAGGTGATTGACCTCCTGCAGTGCTCGATGACCGTGATCTCCTAACTGCGCTGGTACCAGTCGTCTGCTGCGCTTGCTGTTGTTGTCTCGCCTCGAGGAGGGCCCGTTGCCTTGCCTGCTCTTCAGCAATGGTCCGATCGATCGCTCCTTTGATTCTCTGAGAGATGTCAGTGATAGTGGACTCAGAGACTTGAGATTGGTGGCAGTGGGCGTACCTGGAACATGGTTGCTGATTTCTTGGATCATCCAGTTGATTCCACTGCGTTGGTCCTCCGGTTTGTCGTTGAGTGCGCTCCGGCGATGTCAGCAGCCGCGGCGATGCAATGTGTCTCCAGGACAGGTGCCGCTCTGTCAAACAATGATGGTGCGGGGAGAGAAACAAAGACAAACAGCCCACAACCCAAACACCAATGTCTGGTCGGTGATCAGTGCAGCATGTCAAGAACAAGAAATGCTCATGAAAAAGGCAAAAAAGAGAGCCTTGCTGCTGCTGTTTCGTCCCTGCCTGCGCCTCAGCTAGGAGGACATGGTTGCGCGGCTTTGGACCTTGCCAAGAAATGTTTCGAGCAGCCCAGGTTGAGGCTCAGAACGGAACCCTGGCACCCCGTGGACTGGAACCCCAGACCCCCAGACCCCCGGCTCCCTCCTGCCACGCGGTCAGGAGCAAGGGCCGTGCCGACCCCGATTGAGAGAACTGCTTTCCATCTTTGATGCATTGCTGTTGCAACTGCGACGGGGGTTCCCTATAAGTAGATGCCATGACTTTGGCAGGGAAGATTTCAGGATATATACAAATATGAGTACAGAATAGATCGAGTCGGAACGAGGCCCTCAATCGATTTTCCACTACTATTTTAAAAAAATTCTTGGCCTTCTCCTGTCATTTGGCTCTGGCAATCCCGCAAGTGTGACTAGGTTGCCTCCGTGCTATGCCGGTAACGGACAGGCGGTATCGCTTTAAGCAGCATATGAGGTCACCGCGCGCGCGCAAGTGTGCGCTCCCTGTCCTTTTCGTCCAAACTTGAAGCAACACCAACCCGCCATCCCATCACCGACAGAAAGGCTGGGCAGCCAAACGGCAACACAGACTGCCCGGCCAAACCTTAAACCTAAGCTTCAACCTTGGATTCTTCTTCTCCTTCCTGCGCTCCTTTGTACTCCCCTTTTCTTGCTCCATACTTTGCAGTTTCGCGTCGCGTTTTTTTGTTCTCTACTTTCGCGCAACTTCGCTTCTTCCCTTCGCTACCGCATCGTTTGTTCGCACTTATTCCAGCAACCACCGCGACCTCAAGATGGTTTCATTTTGGCCGTGGGGGGTAGGTACTCTACTCCGGTGACAGTGAAACTTGCGAGCTGACAAGCGTCGCAGAGGGATGACTCCTCTCCCGCCTCGTTCGAGAAGGCGCTCTCGAACCTCTCCACCAAGATCTCGTCGACGCAGACTCGCCTCGATAAAACCCGGTTTCAGGCGCGCCGGATCAAGACACTCTGGACTCTGTATCTCGTTTTCGCATACCTTGTCTACGGGATCGTCTTGATGCTGGTTGTGGGATGGAAGAACTTGGGACCAACGGAATGGACCGGCATGGCGGGCGGTCCGGTTCTCATCGTTTTGGTCCGCACGATTATCACCACCTTCTACGAGTATCGGATCCAGCGGCTGGCCGCGCGCTTGAAAGAGCTCCAAGAGGAGCGAGCCAAAACCATCCAGAAGCTCAAGGATGCGACCAAGTGGGATTCGACCCTCGAACTCCTCCAGAAATACGGCGACGCCGAACACAAACCGAAGAAGGGCCCCAAGGCAGCCGAGGAGGCCGAAGACGTTGACAAGACGGCCCAGCCAAAGAATCAGCAGCAAGGCCTCCCTGATCGAATCAATATGCCGCCGCCGCCCACGGCCAACATCCAACGGCCGCCAATGTCTGGTCCCAACAGCCCTCAGCCACCCTCTCAGAGCCGATTTGGAGCTCCAGCCCATAACCCGCCTATCCGTCACCCCGACATGGGCGCATCCGCCGAGTTCGCCCCGAACGCGTTCGATGGAAAGATACCTCCAGTCGCGGCTCACTACCCACCCGCTGCCCCTGCTCCGGTGGAATCGCATTGGTACGACCGTATTCTTGACGCCCTCCTTGGCGAGGATGAGACCGCCGCCAAGAACAGGATTGTCCTTATTTGCTCCCAGTGCCGCCTGGTCAACGGGCAAGCCCCTCCTGGAACCAAGGCGCTGTCCGAGCTTGGAATGTGGAGGTGCATGGCGTGTGGAGCGATGAACGGAGAGATTGATGAAACAAAGCGGATCGTCGCCGAAGTGCTTGGCGCGCGGTCCTCTTTGACCAAGAAATATGCCACAGATGACGGCACCAGCCATAGCTCTGGTGAGCTTGTCGATGTTGAGAAGATTGAGGAGGAATCGGAGACCAAGTCGGAGACAGTCTCCAGCGCTGAGGGGCTAAAGAAACGGAAGGGCAAGGGTAACCATTAACCTTTGGGTCATGGAGCTATTGGGGATTATTCCATGCTATTGGCCCTCCATTTTTGGGGACACTTCCTTGTTTTCTTTGTCATGTAAGTCGTTAGTCTATACCCAGAACAGTTTCCTTGTGGATAGGACGGTGAATAGTACAAGGGCATTGTCCACGGCTCTTCGGAGATAAAGCCTTTGTACAGGGACAAAGGATTTGTCGTGAGCTATGAAGTCCTCGATCCTTGTTCTGTTGGAAATGTATAAGTTGAGGCTTGGTGCTTGCCCACTCGAGCTCGAACCATCACCATCACCAGACGCACACTTGTTGAGCAACATCACTCAACAAGTGACGAACCTTTTCAACAACACCTTCCAACAGGTCATCGAAGCGATGAGTTCATTCCCGTCGAATCGTGGCAGGTCGCGTTCGCGGCACCCCGAGCCCAGGGTGTTTCAATGGGTTTATGACAGTCGTGGCCCATGCTTCCATGATGACCCCTTTTTCACCAACCCCCCAAACTCCCAGCGCACTACCTTTTTCCGTGCCCAGGCTGAGTTTGAGATAAGGTTTGGCAGTAGGCCCCGGTCTCCTTCTCCCCCGCGGACGTCTCGTCGGAGCAGGAGCTCGACTCGCCACTTTGCTGCCCCGCCGCCGCCGCAATCTCCATCCCCGCCTCCGCTTCCTCGCTCTTCGCGTCGGAGCCGGAGCTCTACGAGGTATGCTGCTCCCCCTCCCCCTCCCCCGCCGCCGCCGCCGCCGCCATCGCCGAGGGCCCCTTCTCCTCTGCGTACGTCGCGCCGGTCGCGGTCGCGCACTGCTTCTCGCAGCCAGCCGCAGCCTGCTCCGTTTCAGTTTCAGTACCAATCCCCTCCTAATCCTCCTCGGCCGCCGCAGCCTCAGCCACAGCCTCAGCCTCAACCTTGGCCTGAGCCGCGAAGCCGTGGCAACCACTACCCTCCTCCGCCCCCTCGTGGCCGTGACCACTACCCGCCGCGGAGCAGTCAGCAGCAGCCGTCGAGTGGACGGCGGTCACGCTCGAGTGACCCGATGCCGAGCCACAGGTATGTCCAGTATGAGATTGAGGAGCTGCCTGATGACTTCCGGACTTGGGCCTTCAGTGACCAGAAGCCGTTGTTTAAGTACAACGGCACTGATCATGCTTGAGTTTGTGAGTACGGAGAGGAGTGGGTGGATGATAGGATCATGGAGGAAAAGAACAAAAAAATGTCAAAATATGGAAAAACACAAAAAGAATATCCATATAATTGGCCACCCACCGCGGGAATATTTCCTTTTGTCATCTGTTTGGAGAATGGGTTCTAACCAAATAGTTTAGGAACATTCCTATTCCAACTAAATACACTCTTTTCGCCACTTCCCTGGCTTTGCTTTCTTTAGAATCTGTGACGTGTATCAACCTTGTTTTGTGATTTGTCAAGCACTTTAACTTATAGAGTACCTCTCCTGTAGCCGGTGGGGTTGAGGGTGTTGTTGATGGTGGACATGGCCGCCGACAAGAGAGTCCAGACAGAGGCTGGACCGAATTCATCACGGTCTCAGCTCCGGATCTGGCCATTTCCACCAAGCCCCCTAACCCACGGAAATCGTTGAAGTGCTCCTGGCGTTGTGGAGATGCGTTCGGAAGAATACAGACGGATCCGACAGAGCCTATGAAAGCTCGTGATGACCAAACCGGCCGCTTCTGGTTCAACACGTGGTAGCTCGGCCATGCCAACAAATCATAAACATCCCCTTTATCTGACCTCCTTCAGCTTCCGTGCAATTCTGCTCGATAAACAAACGGGGCTGCTTGCCCTACCATCTCACAAGAACCCCAGGAGGATACCCTAGGTCTGCCACGCACACACATGTCGGTGGACACACCTGTCACTCCAAACTTGGAAACATGGAGAGGTGTGTTTCTCTGCCCCGGGACTATGCTGCAACGCTGATGCGCTGGCCTGTGTCGTTTCACCCACACGGGGCCAGCCACAAACCGCGGGACAAGTGCGGCGTCTTCCTATTTGACAGCCTCACTCCTATGGTTGCCCAACTCAGCCCGACGGTTCCTGGGGAAAGAGTGCTACCATTCTGTGTGTCTCACATCGTGCCTTGCCACTTTGGGTTGCAACCGGCTCTTCTCGACTCAAGCATAATAGATGTAGTAAAGAATAAATAGCTGTGAATTCACATCCCACTCAGTCTTGTCGAGTCCACCTTAGGATACCAAGTGGATCAGATCCACACGATGAGAACGCTGGAATATCTTCTTAACCTCATTTCTCTCCCAATGTTTGAATCTCTTTTGCTCATCCCCCGAGGTGTGGCCGCGGTGCTGCAGCAGAAGATCCACCAACATGGATATGCGCGACGACCCGAACACTACCACAACCACCGACTACGACTCCGGTGATAGCGTCGGCGCCGACTATGTTTACCCCAGCCAGAGGATCGTGGAGAAGAAGCATGTCAAGGAGCACACCAAGGCCAGGAGTCCTGCCAGACGGAGATCCCCCAAGGCCAAAGCTCGGAGCTCTCCTCGATGCACATGTGGCCTCGACCGGTCCGAGGACGACGACGATCACGGCAACAGCACCACCGTCTTCGAAGACGAGTCGGAGACGGAAGAAGACCGCTGCGAGAAGCACAAGCGCCCGACGAAGCCACGGCCCTCGGTTCACCGGGGATCGGCGTGCCATCACGATGTCAAGGAGAAGCTCAAGGCTGACCACAAGCGGAGGGCATCCGAGACCAAGTCTCGACGTGCACAGACTCCCTACGTGGAGGAGTACCCTGACGAGATCCCACGGCCGACCGTCCTCCTGAAGGAACACAGGATTCTGCGCAGGGCTTCTACGACGGATGCGAAGCGTCTGCGTGACCTCGAGGGTCGGTCTCAGTCGACGGGATCCAGGGGTAGGTCTCCGACCGGGAAGCGTCTGCCGACGCGGACTCGCCGTCGCTCTCCGAAGGAGTCGCCAAAGCGTCATAAGCGTCGCCTGGAGTCTCATACACAACATGAGAGTGGTAAGCCTTGTCCAGGGATGCGATCGGCTCCTGGCACGAGACTAACATCCCGTCCAGACAAAAGCTCCGAGTCGGATTCCCGGGAGTCCAAGACGGATTCTAATACCGACTCCGGCTCCCCTCATCGTGCACCTCCCGAGCCTGAGCCCAGACCGACTCGCTTGACTCGGAGCAAGACGTGGAGCGGGAACACTCACTCGGCGTATTCGTCGTCATGGCCATTGCATGCCGCATCCCGTGCCACTCATGAGCGGTCGAGGCGGAAGGACTACGACGACGATAACGAGAGTGAGAGTGACGAGAGTGACTCCAGCAAGTACGAGCAGTCTCGTATTGTGAACATTGGCAAGCGTCGCGAGGAGCGCCATCATAGCAAGCAGCACGTCCATCGCGCGTCACGCGACTACGGCGAGGAGGATCAGAGTGAGAGTCGTTCAAGCAATTACGAGCAGCCTCGGCCCAGCGCTGGCAAGCATCGTGAGGAACGCCATCACTCTAAACAACACACCCGTCGAACGTCGCGCGACTACGATGATGACGACAGGATCCAGAGCAACTCCAGCGACTACGACCAACCTCGTGGCAAGCATCGCGAGGAGCGACACCACACCAAGCAGCACGTACGTCGCACATCGCGGGACTACGACGATGGCGACGACAAGAGTGAGAACGCCTCCAGCGACTTCGAGCAACCGCGTGCCACCACGGGCAAACACCGCGAGGAGCGTCACCACGCCAAGCAGCACGTCCGTCGCATGTCCAAGGAGTACACCCCGCGGGAGTACGTTCCGGACCAGGAGCGCCGCCGCGAGCGACAACACACTCGAGAGGAAGGCCGTCGCCATACCCGTGAGGATCGGCAAACACAACATCACGTCCGCGAGAAAGAGCGGGACCGTTCCCCCTCTCGATCCCCATCCCCTCCTTCGCGCCCATCCCGCCTCCGCACCGTCGCCAGCCGCTCCAGCATGACCACCATCGACCAAGGCTACTCGCGCTCCGTGGCAACCTCCCTCTGCGAAGTCTGGCGCGGCCACGCCGCCGACTGGGAATCACCCTACGTCTCCCCGACAGACTCGGACTTGGAGGAGTCAGACCTCGACGACGACGGGCAACCCGTCCGCCTGCTCGGCATGGACGACATCTCGACCCGCAGCGAGTCGCCCCGCTTGCTCCCTGCCCGCGGTGATCGGAGCGAAGTCTCGGTTCGAGCGAGGGATCACTATCACCTCCCGCTTACGACGTGCACTGATAGCCTCCCCTTGCCTCCCACCAGCGTTCAGCGCAGCCAAACCTGGCCTGCACCTCCTCACCACCACCACCACCACCACCACCCCTACGTTCTCGACAACGGCCTGTCTCAACCCCTGACGGCCGAGCCTGATGCGATGACGGATGATGGACCCGCTGCCGGGGCACTCATACCGCGGCGCCCATCTTCCAGAGCATCCTCGCTCTGGCCATCGGGCCAGGACCCATCTCCATCCCGGTTCCGCCGGAGCGTGACACACCCCCTACCGACGCACGGGTCTCGCGCGGCGGCGGTCACGTCCTCGGCGCGGGTGTTTGCGGCGAGGAGGACCAGAGAGTTCCTCTCGCCGCGGCCGACGAGGGCGGCGGAGGCGAGGTTTGACTTTCGCGCGTGGGAGTGTTTTAGTTGGGGTTGAGGAGTGTGCGTGAGAGGCGAGGTTGGTGTCTGGCTGGAGGGAAACAGGGCAGTATTATGGGCATGCTGCTTTGGAGGTGGCGATGTGGCACTTGGATTGCCGAGGACTTTTGGGGCTCCAAGGAGCCCGTTGCTTGCTGACCGATGGCCAGGCACGTAATGATATTGTCTAGTTTGGATTAATAGATTGGAGAAGGGCATGGTTAGATTGGTTCTGGATTGGCTGGGTTTGGCAGACAAAAAGGGTGAACTCGTGGCGTTTGGATATTTAATGCTTGGATTTTCTTCCTTGTTTCATGGATCTTCCTACATGTTTCAATATTATGGCTTTGCACCTAGTTCTTTTACTTCTCTCTGTTCTCATTCTTATTGTTTCCAATTAAATAATAACAAATTTTCGTTCATCGCTACGATTTCTCTCTTAATTATGGAGCATTGGTGATGTGGCTTGGTTCACTTCACATGTATTAATCTTGGAAAGTCTGTGCTTAGACTGAGCAAGATGTGTTATTTGACAGGAGGTTGCGTGCCTGAGTCGTTTGTCTCGGCCGCTCTCTTGCCCCATATGCCCAGGGAAGGTGCTTCATGAGAATCGCCGATACCTACCAGGTATGTATGTACATATTGTACCTAGGTAGAAACCTACCAGATGGCCCATGCGCTCCTGATGTGTTCAAGGTTGGTAAACGAATGCTTGGAGGAGCATGTGCGAATGGCCAACAACACAAATGCACTGTTACGAGCGGTCGCGGAAAGCCTTGCCAAGACAATCGGCGGTTCGTGGGCGCTTAGGCGGAAAGCTCTGCTTGGGACACAGCGTGGGATACTTATTTTTATTTGGTTCTGGGCCCAACTTGACGCAGCAGCACGAAGCTTTCCTTCCTCATAACTGTTGGTTCCAGGATTGAGCTCATATTCTGGAAGCATAGAAATTTAATTCCACAGCGGTTATGATCAAAAACTTGCAGCATTTTCTAGGAAGTCGATATGGGGTCTAGGGAGCTCACATTCCAGAGCACCTCGAGCCTCAGCAAAAGCGAGGATCCGTCCACCCAAACTCCACCTTCTCGATCGTCGTCAGGATGGCCTTCACTCGTGGATCTATCACGTATACGAACCCGTCGACAAACGCTCGGCCCAGCACCGCCGAAGACTACACTGGACGTGATCGGCCCGTTGGGTCTGAACCTCCTCAGTGATCCGCCGGCACCTCGAGTCGATTTTATCTTTGTAAACACACACCTCCCTTCCTCTTTTACTTCCCAAATGATATGTTCTAACTCGTTCACGTCTCTCAGGTCCACGGCCTCAAAGGCGGCTCGAGAAAAACCTGGACCCATGAGTCGGGTCCGGATACCTTTTGGCCACAAGAATGGCTACGAGCTGACCCAGAGTTCAAGCATGTCCGCATTCACAGTTTTGGATACAACTCGAATTGGAGCAAGCTAGAAGAGAGCATTCTGGGTATCCAGGATTTTGGACAGGCCTTGTTGACAGATATGTTCAATTCGCCTCACTTGCGAAAGAACGAAGATGTAAGGACCTTGAGCTTTTGGCATTAATATATAATTAATGGCCACCAAGAACACAGTAATCTAACGCATGGCTCATCAGACTCGAATTGTTCTGATCGCCCATAGCATGGGAGGTCTAGTTGTCAAACAGGTGGGTTGGGTCGTTGGATTGAGAACTGAAGGTTGGTCTCATTGACACAACGCAGGCATACCTCCTGGCGAAACAAAATAAGCTCTACGAGAACTTTGTGAAAAGGATACAAGCGATGTACTTTCTTGCAACTCCCCATCGTGGCTCCAACATGGCTCAAGTACTTTCTCGATTTCTCAGCGTTTCCGGCTTGATCCGCCCAAAGAAGTTTGTTGGCGAACTGATTCCGGGGTGTTCTACGCTCGAGGTAAATCATTAGAGGTGTTAGTGAGAAGCTGATGGCATATGGAGCTAACAATACTTCAGACAATAAACGAAGAATTTAGTAATGCGAGCAGCGGCCTACGAATCTGGTCTTTCTTCGAAACCAAACCAATGAAGTCGTTCTTGATTGTCGAAAAAGATTCGGCTATCATTGGGATTCCTGGAGAGCAGGTCCGGTATTTGGATGCCGACCATCGACAGGTTTGCAAATTCGAAAGTCCAACGAACCCAAATTACCGGATTGTCCGCAACTGCTTGCTCATGGCTGTTCAAGACGCTGGGAAAGACTGTACGTGGTGTACTTGCCAGAGCTTTGGCCATTCTGATCTGATTGACTTGTTATGCTAACATGTTTCGATGCGCAGCTGATATGAAAGAAGTTGCCGACTTCTTGAAGGTCGATGGCAAACCAGAAACGGACTTCCTGGAGCTCTCAGAAAAGCAAGCACCAGGAACCTGCGCTTGGTTGACTGACCACCGAGTCTTCAAATCGTGGCTCCCTGAGCACCCCGAAAACATACCCGGCGTTCCATTGGTTTCAAATACCGAGCAGAGACCCAGGTTCTTTTGGCTTCATGGTCCGCCTGGCTCTGGAAAGTCCGTTATGTGCAGCCATGTCACCAGGTTCCTGGAAGGTTGTGGTTTGCATTGTCACTATTACTTCATCAAACATGAGCACGCCCAAGATGTCACACCGGCCAGGTTATTGTGTTCCATGGCCTTTCAGATGGCCGCTTGCAACCCGGACGTACGGAACGCCATATTGGATTTCGCAACGAACAACCGCAATTTCAGCCACAATGACCAGGAGAGGATCTGGAACGAGCTTTTTGTCAACAATATCTTCAAGACGAGCTTCCACGTGCCACAAGTTTGGATCATCGACGGACTGGACGAATTCCCCGCCAAAGCCCTGGATGTCCTACTCGGCATGTTTTCCAGGATCCCACTTGTTGTGCCTTTGCAGGTGTTCCTGGCGAGCAGGTCAGGTGTTCACGTACCACGTGCCTTGGGCATCGATCAGAAGTTGATGGTGGAGTTGGAGATTGGAGAAGAGAACACCAAGTCTGACATTACGAGCTTTCTGCGGTCCCAACGGTCATCCAGTTTGGGCATCGAGCTCAGCGAGTCCGTCATTTCCAAGGTCCTCTCCAAATCCAAGGGTATCTTCCTCTGGGTGTCCTTGATCCTGGACGAGCTCCGTGAGGCGTACACCGAGGAAGATATGGAGAGAGCTTTGCAGGACGTCCCCGGCGAGATGAACGATCTCTATTTTCGAACTGCCCAGACAATTGCCCGGAATCCACACAACCTGAAATTGGTCAGGTCCATCTTTACGTGGATGATTTGTGCTCCGCACCCTCTTTTGGTCACTGAGCTTCATGGGGCTGTCCGGGCTGATGTGAACCGCACCTTGGCAGTGTCGGATGATCGCCTCGTTTCTCTGTGTGGGAACCTGATCGAGATCGACCGTGAATCCAAGGTTCACTTCATTCACGAGACTGTCTCGTCATTCATCATGAACGGGGAGTCAGAGCTCAAGATCATGCGTGCTGCGGCACACAGGCGGCTGGCTGAGGTTTGCCTCCGTTATCTGACTGGACCTGACTTTCCGCCCCCCAAACTCAGCAGACACAGTTCTCAGCCATCAACGATCCCGAATGATCAACCCACAACATTTACCGAATACGCTTGTTCGCACTTCTCGTTTCATCTCGCGCAGTGCGAGGTTGACTTTCAAGACTTGCTCATTTTACTCGAGGCATTCTTCAGCTCGAATGTCTTGAGTTGGATTGAGCACTTGGCCAAGAGGACGTCCCGATCTTTACTGCGGTTCGACAAGTCAATCCAGAACCTCCGGATCTTTGTTTCAAAGTGCGCAAAAGACGTGCCGGTGCCAAATCGCCCATTAGATCTGGTTACCGCCTGGCTCAATGATTTATCTCACGTCTTGGGAAGCTTTGGCCAACATATTCTCAGGGCGCCATCATGTATTCACTCCATGATCCCGGTCATAAGCCCTCCACAGTCTCTGATCCACCAAACATTTACGAAGTCGCTGGGGCGCTACAAGCTTCTCGGGATGTCACAAGACAAGGGATGGGGTGAGAGGTTGCAGAACCTTGTCTACTCCGACAAACCCACAGCCGTCGCCGTCTCGGATCACTACGTAGCTGTGGGCTTTTCTGTTGACGGACGCATTGACGTCACTGATGATATTGGGGCGTCTGTGAAACTTCAGCATGGGCAAGGTTCTGTCCGAAATGTCATATTTGGTCCCAAAACCGAGTCGCTTGTGGCCTACAGTCCTCGGAAGATATCCTTTTGGAACAAGAACCGAGATTTGCTCTGGACAAAAACCGTGGCCGGCACCCGATCGCCGCTGTCTGTCGCCTTTAGCGTCGAAGAGGACAGACTCCTGGTGTGCGGACGCGATGGGCACATCTACATCGTTTCTGCCACAGACGGTTCCAACTTGGACGAGCTTCCGTTGTTCCACGCAGACGATTCAGACTGGGAAGATGGACCCCGCAAGATAAGCCCCGGGACACCTCCATGGAAAATCTGCATGTCTCCTGTCCACGGGCTAGCTGCCATCACCTACCGCTGTTCGCCCGTCATCATCTGGGACACCCAGCGGAGGAGGAAAGAGGGGGTTTTCTTCAGGCCGGGAACTGAGTCTGTATATCAACAGGTTCAGGTCCACGATTTGGTCTTTAATCCCTCTTTGCACAGGGATCTGTTGGCCATTGCGTACGACGGCGTGGGCATCGTCACCTGCAACCCCTGGGTGCGGGAGCAACTCGATGTTGTTGAGATCGAAGCCCGAATCCTCGTCAGCTCGCTGGATGGCCGGATGCTATTTGTTGGAGACGTGAACAACGCCATCCATATTCTCACCTTCGAACCCAGTCCCAAAGTGCTCCATTATATCGCCCCAACATCCAGAGACTTGTTGCGGAGCATAGCCGTTTCACCCAATGGCCTGTGCTTCTGTGACCTACGTGGCTATTCCTTGAACAGATGGGAACTACCGGCTTTCCTGCGTGGCGACATCACGGCCGCTGGTGCCATCCCGAAAGATGCGCTCACGGGAAATGAGATGACAAGATCTATTTCTGCGTTGCGGTCGCAGGACAGTTTGTCCAGCAGCCACATCACATGCATCGCGTCATTCCCTGACAACAAAAGAAACCTCATCTTCTGTGGCCGTCGTAACGGAGACATCACAGTATACGATGCCGCCAAGGCTACTCGACTGTTCGATTTCTCCCTTGACGCAGATCATCAATTTCCCGTCAAGTTCCTACAATGGCACGAACAAGCATCCATCCTAGTTGCTGTCAGCAGCATTGATTACTGCATGGCTGCTCGTATCTCAGTCTCACAAAGACCTGCGGGTCCATGCGACGTGATAGCCCAGCCGCTCTTCAGTCGCTACGTTGATCACCCTGTCCGAGGGGTCCTCATCAATAATACGGGAGACCTTTTCCATATTGCCACTTCGGAGGGTGGTGAGGTGTGGAATGAGCAGGGCGAACGTGTTGGCCTGTACACCATCAATGATGACGACAGCTCGGATCTTTGGGGAACAAAGCGACAGTGGCTCCAACATCCCATGGAGCCCCATCTCCTCCTCATGCTCCAGACAACACGGGTTCACCTTTTTCGATGGGAAACGCTGGAAGAGCTCACGCCGGCTCCTGGACTGAGTCTTACAATCACCGGCCCTGGTAGAGCGAGCGATCCGAAATCGACACCACCGGCAGAATGGATATCGCAACAAGGCCTGGGCGTGATTTTCCAGCTGAGCCCTGGTCGCAAAAGCTTGGACAGAGAGATTACGTACATTGACTTCCTGGACTTGAACACTTTGGCCCATGCCATTACAATAGACTCCGAGTCAGAGGGAAATGGTGGTGGTGATGATGGGAATCGAAGCGCCAAGTCTGTGGCGTTGACCCGGATTATCGCGCCATTCTCATGGAAGGCCGCCATCGGTTTACACAAACCCTTGTTCTACTTTGTCGACACAGAAGGATGGGTCAACTCATTTCCGATCAAGGTACTACCGGGGCAGCCGGTGTCCCAGTGGATTGGTTGGAAATCGTTCCGTCACCATTTCTTTATCCCTGATACATGGTCATTTAACGACGGCTTGAGGTTGTGTCTGCTGCGCAGAAGTAGCAGCATTGCCATGGCGGCTCACGACGAGATAGTAATTTTCTACCGATTTTTGGACCTCGAAGAGGTACGAGATATGGAGCCAGAGTACAGGGGTCTCGAAGCTAAGGTGGCCAAGGATGAAAAGCATGCAGACATGGCGATGGAAGTGGTGAAGTCTGCAGTAAAGGAAGCTGGAGACAAAAGAGACGAAAAGGAGAGGAAACGGAAACTGACTGAAGGAGTAAACGCCGGCAAACTCTTGAGTGAAATGTAAAGATGCAGCAGATGAAGATGAAGATGAAGACAGGACGGTTGGGGCCTTAAGGTCCACTGAAGAGCGACCAATAACTTAATATATCCAGGTCAGAGGGGAAGAGGTTCCGGGAGCCCTATTCTCCCTATCGTTGCAGATAGCGCGCCGTACAACTTGTATAGACTTTGGTTCCGCCATGACAAGATTTCCGTTGACTCTCAACCGATAGTACCACCCCCCTAGAGGTAACCACTAGAGGTTTGACTTCTCTGTTGTTTCTGTCCTCATCATGGTCACGGAACAAAATGTTGAGCTGGTCAAACTATGGAGAGCAGTACAGGAGAGTTAACAGACAAGATGAATTACTACATGCTAGCAGTCCCATATCCAACAATCTTCCAAAGATTCCCGACCAGGATTGACTTGACCAAGTCCAGCTCGGCACAGCACACAAAACGCGTAGTTGTTCTGATCCAGTGAGGTCCGATGACCCAAGCCGTTCAGCCCTCCCCAGATCCAGCGTCGCTTTGGTTGTTCATCTGGCACCAGGAAGAATGTTCGCAAGCCTCCTCACCCCATCAACCAGCACTAAGCACGTGTCCATCACCTTCAAGTCGCAGAGTTTGTAGACATGGTAGATGTGCGTCAACTGTTGCCCAGTCACCATTACGATGGTTGCCGAGTCAATGATGCGGTTGTCGAGCTCGGATAGTACTGGGACCTTCTGCTTCTGCTGGATGATGGGGCCAAGTATGCCGAGGAGTGGTGGCTTGATGACAAGGTCGTTGATCACGAGCGGATAAGTCATATCCAAGTCGCTGCGTGGGGCGCATGCTGCCCAGTTTTCAGCAAAAATCCGGGCCATGGCCATCTCGTTGAGTTTGACAAGGCTTTGGTCTTGAAGATTGAGCTGAGGCATTGTGGTTCGGTTGTGCTGAGATGAGGGTTTGATGATGATGCTGATTTGGTTGTCTTGAGATGAAGGTATAATGATGAAGTAAATTCAGGGTTCAAGTTGGTGGAGTAGGCTTGTGAGAGAAGGATTTACTGTGAAGCTTGTTGAATTGAATGATTGTGCTGTTTGAGAGACAGAGGAGGAGTGGGAAAAAGCTCTATTTATCATTTCACAACATTCTTTAAATAAAACTTCACAACCTGGCCAACAACTGTTTCAAGCGCTAAGAAGGTTTGCAACTCGCGCTCAACATCTGGCGATGGTGAAGAAGTTGGCGCTGAGAGTCGCTCTGAGCGCTTATTGCGGCGCAGGCGCCTATGGGCGGATAAACGCCAAATCACTTCGCGCGGCCTTTGGTGAATATCCCTACCATGATGTTGAGAGCAAGAAGCATTATCGCAGAGAATACTGTGTAAAAGTTGTTGACACGGCCTTGTTTCTGTCGGGGTCTGTTTCGCAGCCAACTGGCAGACATGTTAAGAATAACAGAGAATAACAAGTGGATGCCATTCACCCGTGATTTCGGTTGAACACCGATTGGCAGGGCTTGTAACAAATCCATCGTACATGATCCAGTCAAACGTAGTTGGAACATTGCGGCCGCTTCCAGACGCCTTACTGTTGTTGGATCTTAGGTGTTTTTGTGAGGCATACCATTGAGGCGAAGATATGAGACGCCCAGAGTGTGCCACATCATTTCCCCCCAAGGCACAAATCGAAAGTGAAGCAAGCACGTATGTACATACAACAGCCAATGTATGTACAACGCATTTAATTCGACCGCCCGCTCCCCTGCCCCTGAACATACTTGCGTTTGGTGCTCTGTTGGTTGCCTAGGATGTTGGTGAAGGTCTTGCTTGCGCGGCCTCGACGAGGCCAACTTGTGGAAGGCCAGGCAGCCTGACTGTTGGTCTGGGGACAACTTTGGGTCTCTGCGGCTATGGAGCATGAGCAGCGGTTCGGCCTGCGCTGACCGCCTGAACAACCCACAAGATAGACTTCAGTTTGATAACCAGATTCCATGACTATTCCCATGACAACCCGAGGTCAACTGTGAGGTGACGTCGATGGATGGGGCTGCTGCCCGAGACTGGTCAATTCCCAAACCAGCCCCTTTTAGGCAACCCGTCAATTGGCCAATCGGGGACGGTCAGACGAACAGGTGGTTGATGCAACAAGAACGGATGAAGGGGGCTGATCAATCTTCAGAGCAAAGCTCTTCGGACTTTCATCGGAGGCCTCAGCCAAGTTTCTAAGACAATTGTATCCTGTCCATCATGACCCAAGGCGAAAGGAGCACAACCATCTCGTACAGAGCAGACACGAGGGAAGTGAAGACGTCATTCCCCCCAACCCGAAGTTCCCTAAACTCAAAATAGAAGGCGGGGGGAAACTGGAGCGGGGTGATAAGATAAGCTGTGACCTGAAGGACGGTCATGCGACTCTGGCGACCAAGTGAAGATCCGGGAACTAGAAAATGGCAAGTGAAGTGAGCCTGCAACTAGTGTCTGGGGGGTTTTGGCATGGGGAAGACGGAAGGTGGGTGTCTCTTTTGCATTTTAGTAATCGCATGTTGGAAGAGTAGGGTTGAGCTAATGCAGAGAAGAACACTGGTCCCGCGCTTGAAGCATGCCATCGAGAGACGAAGTGGTGTGTATAATTGGGTGGGTCGGATGGTCAGATGGGCAGTCTTGACCAAGCTGAGATGGTCTGTTTTGGCATGGGAAATGGTGGGAGACCACGCAAACTGGGCAACAATCTGATGAGGGCTCTGAGACGGACAAGACGGACAAAACGAACGGAGACTCGGAACGTCGGCCGGAAATAGGAGGACAAAACGGCACAAGTCCGGATGACAAATGACAGGTCCAGGCTGACTTGACTCAGAAGTGATTCAGGACTTACTCATGGAGTGCAGGCAGCGAGATGAGTCGAATTGACGTTTTGCTTTTCCAATTCCCCAGTCCATGAAGGCAGAAATGAACATGGAGAGGTTGCATGGATTTATTGTGAAACCCGGAAAACGGGTCCTACTTGTAGAGATTCCCATTCACAGGGAAGGCGTGATGGGTGCACCGGACTGATGCTGGTCATCTGCTTGGGCCTCTTCATGTGAACAGACTCAACACGGCAGGAAGGACGTCATTCAGGAGTGCCTTCCGTTACGTGCGATATCACTTGATCTTGAGCCTAGAGGGCATTCCCACCTCTGATTGGTCCCTATCCCTCCATCACCGAACGCTTGAAATGAGTCACGAATCCGGCACAGGCGGGAAACGGACGGCCATGTGTGCATCCATTGGTCAATCCGAGGCCATGCGCATCTGTTCGATCCACGCAGCAGAGTGCAACAGGCTGCAGAATCAATCGTGGTCCGGCGAATTGATGGGAAACAGAACGAGGCGGGCGGCTCGGATGCAAGAACGGAATCCGGGGAGCCAACAACAAGAGACAATGACAGGAGAGGCGAAAGACAACATTCAAGACAACAGACGGCATTGAGAGGACGTGTTTCGACATGCTTCCTTTCATCAACACTCGATCACGGCTTCGCTGCCCAAATGGCAGCCCAATTGGGGTTCAATTGAGTTCGATGCACATCGACTCGCTGGAAGCAATTCCCGGTGCGCAAGGCTCCACTCTGCAAGATGACATCGTCGCGTGTCGCTGCCCCTCTTTTCCATTTCCCCCTCCTCGTCTGCCCCTCCTTTCCAGGTTCTGTGCCCCTCCACGCGCTCACGCTCTCCCCAGCTCGACAAGACATGGCTTAGCATGGTCAATATTCCATGACTTGTCTGCCTGTCTCACAGAGAAACAGCCTTGTCATGATCACTTTAGTTCCCATGGATCCATTGCAGAGGCTTCACCGACAAGGCGCGCCTCAATCCAAGTGGACAGCGAGACTCAGAGATCAGGGTTTGGCTCTCTTACACGCGGACGTCGAAAACCTGCGGTGAGCATGATATGAAGACACAACCTTGACATAGCCAGCCGCAATTCCGACCTCACCAGACCAAAACCCCCACGTTTTGCAAGGAAGGTCCCTTTATTTTTCTGGCAGACCATCTGGCCGAACGACCGACGAAAACCGCTTCGAGCGCCAACTTCGCTTGGAATCCGAGTTCAGCACGTCTGAAGTGCACACAGCAGCCTTCCGTTCACACCCCGCCTGGATGTCCTTCTTCCTGTCGTGGCTGTCCAGGTCCAGCAGAGTCGAGACCTCAGATCTCGACCGCAACATATTTAACAAAGAGACAGCGTACGGAGTAGTTGTCTACACTGCATTGGCTTGCCCAACATGCAAGACAGCGAGATCTGCATCGCAGCAACGAGGCCAGCAATCGGGGCCAGATACGCACGGCTCGACCCGCCCGAAGCGCCAGGAAGTGGTGGAACCCATCCATCAATCATCAA
The DNA here is from genome assembly GCA_011316235.1 of Mycothermus thermophilus. Lineage (NCBI taxonomy): Eukaryota > Fungi > Ascomycota > Sordariomycetes > Sordariales > Chaetomiaceae > Mycothermus > Mycothermus thermophilus. The sequence continues at coordinate 248,885 of QQBE01000019.1, read as the reverse complement.
TCGTCCTGTGGGATGGGTCTGGAGTAGGTCTCCGGTGGGCTGGCAACATTGGCTGTCAGATCCCATGCCTTCAGCGATGCATCCAACATCGCCGAGACCCCGACGGGGGAATTGAGAGCATGAAACCGGCACCCTGAACGAGGTCAGAGAGCATGAAACCTGTCCCACGATTGCGCATGACAGATCACAGGTCACCATGGATAGTTAACGGTCCTCTGACCCCTTGTTTGCACAAAACGCTCCCAGCTGACGGACGGCAGCCTTGGATCTCCCAGATGCCGGCTGGGGACACCACCGTGTTTTGGGCAGAAGTCACCTCCACACCCCAGCCTGACCCTATTTTTGCCTGACGCGGTCCGTCCTCGCCGTGACCATTGGCCCGGTCATTGGACCGAAGGTTGATTGGCTGAGATTGGGGGTTGAAGGAAAAGGGGGTGTGCCCTTCAGGCGTGGGAGTGACTCCTCTCCCGTGTGGACCCCCTGTTCAGCAGCACCACGCCACTCCACTTACACCTGAACCCCAGATTCGTGCTCACCCACACACACCACCGTCTTTGCCTACAGTAGAGCGCCAGACGCGCTGTGCACCGCTGTGTGACGTGCTGGCTGGCGCAATCGCTCCGCTAAGTATCCGTTTGCCGTGCCTGGGGGGCCTTGGGCTCCCAGCCCTGCCGATGCCCAGCCAGCAGCCAGTCCGTCAAGTGACGGAGCGTCTCCTGGTCCCAGCGCCGCCGCAATGTGCCGCTTACACCACGGAGTACTTACATGGGGTCACTCCCCCCCTCTCCGTGTCTCTGGCCATGCTCTTTGGTCTTTCTCAGCCGTTTGCGCCCCTTGATTGTCTTCAGTATCGACCTGGCCAACATTCCTGCGTCCAAGTTGCTAGTCGAGCCTGTTCCAAGCGCTATTTCGCCACCCGGATTCTTTCCAGCGGATTCCATTGACCGAGCATACGCAGCGCGGTTACCTATTGTTTCCGCAGCGCCCCTCTATTACCGTTGCCTCCGGATAACTGAATACATCCCAACCTTCGCTCCCATTGTCTATTATTCAGCAATTGAGAACATCGCCTATATCATCAGTCCGCGGTCAGGAGTCATCTCAACAACAAAGAATCACCGCTCAATCAAGTCACGCTTCATCACCCACATCCTTTGTTCTCCTGGTCTCTCTTCATCTCAGTCGCAACCAACAACACACAGGGCGCCACGCCACCCTCCTGGTACACCATTCGACTTTCCGCCATCGTCCACGTCGGTCTTCAAAATCCGCCTCATCGGTTGATGACGGTCAGCGCTGTTCGCCACCTTCATAGCTGCAGTCATCACGGGAATGACTGAGACTTCAACGCTTTCCTTCGTCATGCAGCAGCCTGCGGCTTCTAGCAATCAGACATCGACACCTCCTTGGACCACCACATCAACGCTGTCTCCGCCAACTTACCATCCGCCAACCCCCACCAAAGAGATGAAGGACGCCTGCGCTCCTCCTCCTGACAGGGTCGCCTCGACGGCCCCGAAGCCTCAGAAGCCTTGCGATATCAGCAACCTCATGTCGCCTCCCGAACCCGCTCCTCTCGACTCCTTCCGGCCGTCTTCGGCTGATGGATCGAAGCCGAATTCGAATCTTAATTCGCAGATCACTCATCAGCCCTTGTCGCCGCCCGTCTCGCCGTATACTCATGCCGCCAATTCCATCGGTCCTACGCCGCCGCTGAGCCTGGGAGCCAAGGACCCTATCCTCTACCCCGCGGGAGACTCAACTGCCAGCACTTCGGTCGGTCCGCTGTTCACACCGACTCCGGCTTCGCTCGAGACCTTCCGGTCGACGACAGAGCGTTTAGTGAGCGAGCACATCGCATCGCGGCCAGCCGGTCTCTTCCGCGACTCAACCCCGCCGAAACCCGAGGACTACGAGCTCGCCCTGTACTTCAAGTCCAATTGCTTCCGCATGTTCAAGGACAATCCCAAGGGATGGCTGCGTCAGGAGCGCGAGCTTCTCCGGGCTGACCGGGCTGATCGGAAGCACGCATCGCACTCATCGTACCAACCCACCAGGCTGCCCCCCATTTTGCCGGCATCGAAGCCTCCCGTCTTGGGTCCTCAAACGACGACCAAGGCATCTGTGACCCGCGTCCAGAAGCCCAAGTCACCCAAGGTGAAGCCGCAACACCCGCGGCCGATCCGGGCGACTCCGGCGCCAGTCCGGGAGACCATCCAAGTCAGCACGCCTGAGCCTCGCACGCGGACCGTTGCGCCGAACCGCGAGGACAAGGACTTCAATGCCCTCGAGGACCTTTCGCCGCCTCTTCATACTCTGCCGAACAAGCCCAACAGCCTCAAGGTGGATTGGAAGGGCAACGCTCTGGATCTGTCCAACGATCCGCACCGCCACCTGCTGCACCCGGACGAACTGCTCCTCGCCAGCAACCTGCGCCTCGACTGCGCCACCTACCTGACCAGCAAGCGGCGCATCTTCCTGCGCCGCCTCGAGTGCGCCCGCATCGGCAAGGAGTTCCGCAAGACGGACGCCCAGCAGGCTTGCAAGATTGACGTCAACAAGGCGTCCAAGCTGTGGCAGGCGTACGAGCGCGTGGGATGGCTCGACATTGAGTGGATGCGCCCCTACCTGGAGCGGGATCGCAAGAATTGATTGAGCGCAGGGAACATGCGTGGAGGGTTTGGCTTACTACGATGATTTTTGTTTTCTTGTCCATTGATTCCCCCTTTCGCACTCTCCCCTGACTATTGCTTACGGCTTCGGATTCCCCACGATAATTTCATTTTGAGTTTTGGGTTTTCGGACATCTCTCACCTCTCATGGCACATCATCGGCATCCTCACGACATGAAACGCATCATTTGATACCCCCGAGCGCCGCAACCACGGTTTGCTCATTTGTCATTTCACCGGCTTTGGTTTTCTTATGACTCCCTTCTCACATCACGATTTGCATTGCATGGATCGGGTCAGGTTCGGGTAACTGTTCTTAGCTAGGAAACATATCAGGGAAGGACATAGGGTTCGGGATATTGAGATTGGCTCTGACGGAGGACGGCGGGTGGCGGTTTGCTCTTTGGTTCTTTGGCTTTTTTGCATTAACATGGCGTTTTCTGGTGAGAGAGGATGAAGCAGATGGGAACTTGGGATCGAGATTGGCACGTGCGGAATATTATACCCCCTTTTCAGTGATTTGTTTGGTATCTGGCGTGATCTTGCTTGTTGGTCAATAATACCCCGTGCAGTTTGCCCATTTGACTATGTCATGGCCTTTGCAGTAGTCGTGTCGTGTCTTGGGAAGTTCAGAGTTCTACTCCTCAAGACGGCCCTCCGCCTCGGTACGTACATACATACATACAGCCGATACGACAACATTGTGTTGTAGATTTTTGAACCTTGGTTACCCGGCCCGGGTACCTGATCGCCGTGCATGGCATGTGGGCATGGGGCATGGATGGCAAATGTATGTACGTAGTATGTACCTAATGGACAAGGACGGGTGGCAGGAGAGGATGGAATCTTCCCGATGCTCCCTCCCCGGGTCGGCCCCAGTCGGGCCGTATGCAAGGCCTCGGATGTGTGGTGGACCTACCTAGCTTACCTACCTTACCTACCTGCATGGTCGGTCAGGATCGGGATATTTCTGCCAGGTGACGTTATTCTTGCATACGGATTTCGATTTCTACCGAAGAATGGAACTGGAAGTTGAAGGAACGCGAGAGTTGGTTGGTTGGTTGGTTGGATGGTTGGTTGGTTGGATGGTAGCGATCCGATTCCAAGAAATCTTACTATGGTATAGATCTACAGTGAGGAAGAGGGTTTGGGGTCATTGGGCTCTCGGGTTGTCGGGTCGGGGTTGTCGGGTGATCTTCCTCGTCCCGCCACCCCTTCCCGCCCGTCGTTGGGCTAGTGCGGACTCGAATGTGTGTCAATACTATTGACAATGGTATGAGGAGCACTTACAATGGTTGGAGTCTGTTGCCCGCTTGGTCACTCCCGTTTAGGTACTATAATTATGCAGATGTTGTTATGATGTCATGATGTCATGTTGAGATGACGGACAGGGATGGTTCCGAGGGGGCTCTGGGTGCATACTGTGTCGTGTACCCCTCCTCTGTTCTTCGATCGTGAAGATGAAGATCATGAAGATGGAGATGGAGAAGAGGTATGGAGAGGGAAGAGTTGAGATGGGATTTTCGTGGGGCGGGAGTGGTTGAGGAATCATGGATGACGTATGATGCGTTGGTTGACTGGGATTGGGGTGGGTGGTGTTGGAGGAAGATCGGATGGTGGGGTGAGCCGCTGTATTACTCCGTAGCAACGTGGAGACCAGGTTTTAGAGAATCATCTATGAGTAGATCTCGACCTAGGAGGTTGAGAATTTTGAAGTGTGAAAACCTGGACAGACCGTTTGGATCTAGTAGTGCTACGTTGATCTGGATGGTGAGACACCTCTCCTTTAGATAATTAGATCTATGAATCAGTCCCTGGCTGCCAGCTTGGGATCTCAGGTAGTCAGGGACCTGGTTGGACAGGAGATACATCCCTGACCTACCTAGGTGGGTTCAGAGGTTCCTGTGGGAAGAGGACGAAGTAAAGATAACCGACAGATAGTACAAGTACTAAGCATATGGTGGAAACTATGAGTAGTCTCCTTCGACAGCAAGATATGTTTTCCAGGGTTAGGGGAGCAAAAGCCAGGAGTTGACGGCGCCATGTGCCATGCCCATGCCTCAAGAGGGAAGGCGGGGAAAGCATACTTCGAGTAACATCAGGGCGGGTCTTCAGGTTGCTCCGACGACCTCTCTCCACACCTGTGCGGTTGCGTTGAGATCCAGATGCTATCGGTGAGCTTGCTGGTTTTCTTTCTCACTCAGATCTCGGTCACCGCCTGCTTCAGGCATTCTTGGCTACCTGATCTTTCTTCGCACCTGTTCACCCTCTAGACTTTTGAGCAGTCACTGTGACCGGCCGACTGAAGCGATGAACTCCCAACCTTGTTTCCTGGAAAACCTTCCCAATGAAATCATTGACGAGATTCTCCAATACCTGCCCCGGAAGGCCCTTCTCAACTTGTCGGCGACCAGTTGGCGCTGAAATAAGGCGTCAGCGCCCATGCTGTTTCGCCATATACGTTTCCAAATATACGACCCGCCGACTCTGCAGAAGGATGTCAAGAAGTGGGATGTGATTCTCTCCCGGCATGACAATATTCAGCACGTCCGCCAAATCTCCGTCATTGGTGCCATGCTGAAAGGCGTCTTCTCCATTTCGAAAGTTCCACGCAAGCCCCAGGACAGGCTCCCCGAGGATAGGGACGACGACCTCTCGGAACATATATCCCCGTACCGACCTATCTATATGAGCCACTGGGGTTATTTCGAAGATATATCTTACCAGATCTACCAGAAGGACCAGCGCGAAGCATGGCTCCCGTTTGCCGAGTTTCTGCATCGGCTCCCGAGACTGACAGATCTGGTATACAACTGTCTGACCCCTTTCCCAACCGGGGTCCTGCAAGCCCTGCATAGCCGCTCTGGTCCCCAGAAATGTCGCTTGCATATATCAACCTTCGATATCCGAACCCTTCGTCTCTATGCGCACGACCGTCCCTTGCATATATCAACCTTCGATCTCCCAACCCTTGGTCTCTCTGCGCACGGCAGTCCCTTCGTGGACCGCGAGGCCAGGGTTCATTCAGATGAACTCCAGCTTCTTACTTCACCATGCCTCTCAAGTGCTCGCTTGTGCGTTGGTAGCACCAATCTTACTGATGTTGCCGTCGCTCACGCGTTGATGAGCGGCTGTGACTCCCGGCTGAAGCATCTTCATGTTCGCCGCATCCGGCCTATTTCCGACCAGGTGCGGCAACCAACGAGGCATGGTAATACACCATATTGGCGGTCCATTTTCCCCCGTCTGGCCCCTCAAGAGGTACCAGGCTATTCAGGAATGCCACAGCCAATATCATTCAATCCAGCCCAGCCGCTCGCTCGGTTGGACACACTATGCTTGTCTGGTCTCCTGATTGGCAAGCAAGCCATCAAGCAGTGGGCTTTGTGTGTCGATTTCACCAGCCTCCGCCGGTTTGGTTTTCATGGCGACATGTCCTTCGACTGCCTGCGTACCCTAGTCACCAGGGCCCGCGATCCCAAATCTGGTCGAGGAGGCCGAGGATGGTTCCGTTCTCTCCGCTCTCTCGACTTGACTATCACGGGCGGTTTGACGGACCGGAAAGACACCTTCGAAGGCGACGAGATGGTCCGGGAATTCTTGTCACTGTTGCCGCCTCTCGAGCATTTAACAGTGGACGGCTGTGGGGGTGAGGGCACATTTTTGCAAATCGTCCAGAGCCATGGTCCGACCCTCCGGAAACTGCATCTACAGACCCGGTATGAACCGTGGCCGTATGCGCCTGAAGAACTCTCCTACATTGCAGATCGCTGCCCCCGGCTCGAAGACTTTCGCGTGTGTACAATACGAATTCGAAATTCCGAAGAGCTGGATGGGTACCGCGCCTTGGCCCGATTTCCGTCCCTGCGCCGTCTCGAACTTGTTCTAAACTGCATGGCCGATACCAGCGAGATATCGATGCAACAGCTGCAGAGCCCCGGCGGGCAGCTGGGGTCCAATCTCGAGCCCTGGCAGGTCGAGCAGCTCCGCAACTCGCTCCGGAACTTTGCCTCGGATAGAGCTTTTGCGCGGGTGGTATGGAGCTTCATCAACGAGGAGAGGAGAAAGAACTCTTTGATCCCCCTCGAGAAATTGATCGTTGGACCGGACACGGCAAGGGCTAGGGCTAGTTGGGGAGGGTACAGTGATACGTTCGGGGTTTGGATCGAATGGATTGGGAGGCATTGGGAGTGTACAAGGGCGGATCAGACGACATGGGATGGGAGCCGCAAAATGAAGCGAGCAGCTCGGTATGGCGGCGGTGTGGTGGTCCGCGAGAACAGGGATCCGACAATGGAGAGGAGAGGAAGCCGAATGCAGCAGATATGTACTGCTGACGGGGTGGATATATGGCGCAGCGTCTGGCCGGCAAAGGATCCGAAAAGGCAGTGGTACGAAGAATGGCATAGCTTCCCGCTTTTCATGGAGCCGAGGCTGCTTCCTCCTCTCCAGTCTTAGGACCCAGCGGATGAGATGGACTGGGAGGGTCAAACGGGTGGCCCGACAGACGAGATGGAGGAGTGAGGTACTTGCGTACGGTAGTTGTATGTATGTACAGCCCTGACCAATCTATAGGTCCTTGGCCCACAGGGCTGCAGTGGATGCCGCATGCGCAAGGCCAACAGGCAACCGACATCCCTCCTCCTGACCAGCCATCCCCTGTTCGCAACGCCCAACTCATGTCTCCAGTCTCCTTCTCTTCAACCACATGGTTGCCAAAGACCTGTGAGTATTGACAGACAGCGCCCTGGCAGGGATCCAAAGACCCTGGGATAGTCTCGACCGTGGCTAACTCCTACCAGCCATGGAGTTCCCTCAATCTTCAACTCAGATGGAGTCGTCTCCTCTCCTCCGCCTGCCTCGTCACATCCGATATCGCATCTACCATAAACTCGGCCTGCCTCCCAGAGCTGCTTACTATTATTATTTCCATGCTGGGAAGCTCAAGTTTCACATAAGACGAGCCGGGTATGACGACGAATGGTTCGGCGAGTACCAACCGACAATGGCGACGGTTTTTCACGGCTTGCTCCTTTCTTGCCGGACTCTGCACTCCGAGGTTGCCGCCCTAATCTACTCATCTATTCATTTCACTCTCTTCTATCATGAGCCATCCCAGCGATTCGTCCTTTCAACTGTGCCTCAGAACTCAGCACCACGAATACCACTGCCACCAGACGAACATTGGCAGCGCCGCAGTCCTCTACACACCCTGCGTGTCCTGACTTTGCCGGCCCTCCAGGCACTTCTCAGCCTCAAGCTCGTGCTGAACGAGGCAGGCTGCCACAATGGCCACTGGGATTACTGGTCAACGTGCTGCAGCGCCGGCCCGGCTTTGACCACCAGCACGTGTCTCGGTGCGTTTAAGTGCGCCAATGAGCACCAGGGGCAACACTCCCCGCCGCTGTTGAGCTCGGGTTGTGGAGAGGATGACACCAAAAGGATTGCCTCTGCCCATGCCGTGGTCAAGGAGTGGCAGGAAGCTGCTCGCCGTTTGTTCTCGCATGTCACCCCCGGCCGCCTCAGGTTCTCTGTCGTCTGTGATATCGACCCAGCCCACCCACAATGTATGGAGATCGCCAATGCCATCGTCGAGCCTCTTCGCCTTCTGCCTCGGGGTCATTTGCGTGAATGCCACATCCGCCTCGCAAAGACACCGGACGCCCGACTCAAACAGCTTGCTCGTGACGTTGGAACGCACGCCGCGGGACTGCCAATCTCGTACTTGACACCCTCATCGAATCCATCTGCACCTAACCTGGCCACGCTACCACGCGAATTGCGTCTCCGCATCCTCAAATACACCGACCTTGTCACGCCCTGCAAACAGGTTGTTTGGTGCCGGTTCCAACGCGCATACTACGTGCTGCAACCACACACGTGTTTCCTTCAGGAGAGATACCCCTATCGCCTGTTCAAATGCTGGACCGATCTCAGCAGTAACGGCAACCGCCGCTCGACACTGGCCTGGCAGAAGGAACTGCACAAAGAGAAGACTGGATCCTTCGTCAACGATTTCGACCCTATATATCACGGCTGTTTTTGCTCCCGCCGGCACTCCGCTTTCTCTCCGAGCTGCCGCTGCTGGGCAACCCCCGGCCCGGACCTCTTTCTCATCAACACATCCCTCTGCCAAGACGCGCAATATGTCTTCTTCTCCCAGAACCGCTTCACCGTGCACGACAACCGGGCCTGCGACCCCTACAACCTGCGCCTCCTCCCCGCCCTCGGCGCTGATACGGAACACCGGCCATGGACCGAGGTGCCGCTGTACCCAGAGCTTCCGTACCCCTTCCCGCGCCTCGCCATCGCCGAGTTCCTGCGCGACGCCATCCCCCGGCATTGCATCTCCCACCTGCGCCTCCTCGAGCTCGGGTTTCCGTACTACACCCCGGGGGCCTGGCCCGACGCCAACCACCCGGCGATGCGCGACTGGTGGGAGACGGCGCGGTTGCTCGAAGAATACGCCACTCTCAGCGCGCTGACGATCAAGGTGACTGCGATCGGCGACGACGAGTGGGACGACAGGGCCGGCGACGACGGTGAGCTGCAGGTGCACCACCTCAGTCCCGAAGGCGCGGAGCGGATTCTGGAGGCGCTCTGGAACCTCGTTCGACCGTTCAAGGGGTGGGGAGACCGCGGGCTTCACGGCTTCTTCCTCAATTTCTCGCACCCCGGCCAACTGACGGAGGAAGGACGGCGGCAAAGGGCCGAGAAGAGGCGGGAGTATGTGCCTGAGTTGGATATGTGGGGGATGCCGGGGCCGATACTCAAGTGGCGCGTGGAGAGGGAGGTTTTGGGGAAGAGATATAAGCAGAATCCCTCAGACCCCTTGGTCCAGTTGTGGTTGGGACCAGAAGAGAGTGTCTGGGTTATAAGGCCGACGGATTGGCCGGTGGATCCCTAATGTTGGCGGGCATGGAGAGCTCTTGATCACCTCTCGAATGCTCGACCTGGACCAAAAAGAGCAGGAAATAAAGGAAGAATCCTTGATGAATCAAATCTATGAGGTCTACCGTCCAACATGCATACAATGCCATAAGTAAATCATATGTGCATCCAATCCATTCCACCAGGCCAATATCCTCTTCCCCAACCCATTCCTGTATCCCTTTAAAACCCCGGTATCCGCTCATACAACCCATCATACAACTTCCCCACCCACCCCGGCGTCAACCCCGCCCTAGCCACCACTCCCAATCCACCGGCCGCCCAGATCGCCGTCGCCGTCGCCGCCACGGCGTTCAACGCAAATAACCTCCTCCTCCTTCTCCTCCTCGCGACCCTCTCGGCCGCCGGATCCCCGGCAATCCGATACTGCTTCTCCACGGGCCCAATCGCCCACCCCGTCCCCTGCGTCAGGCCAGCCCACTTGGCCCATCCCCAAACCATATGCCCGCACCCCGCACCCAGCAGCACGGCATACGCGGCCCACGAAACGGGACCGTGCCGCGCGAACCCGTGCGCCACGTACGCCAGGCCAATGTTGGCGCTGTCCCCTTCTACCACCAGCGGGAGGATGCGGGTCATGGCCGCGTGCGCCGCCATGGCGCCGAAAAAGACATAGCCCGAGGTGGCGATCCAGCTGAGCGGGGGCCAGCCGAACGACAAGTGGCTGGTGGAAAACAGCCTGAACCGAGCGGGTTTGTCGGCCAAAGCGGCGGCGGCAGCGTCAGCGTCGGCCGGATCGCCGTAGTACCTGCGCAGGTTCTGGGAGCGGCGGACGAAGCGGAGGGCGAGGCCCGCGCCGACGTGGGCGACGACGGGTAGCGCGACGAGGAGAGGCTCGGAGAGCGGGGTTTGGTAGATCTCGCGGGCGAGGAGGAGGTAGGATTCGGAGGCGGCGACGGAGCGGGCGGCGAGAGGGATCAGAGAGGTGGTGGCTAGGTGGAGAGTGGCGAAGAGGCTGAAGGTGTAGCTGGAGTAGCGCTGGATGCGGGTTACTGGAGGAGATGGGGGTGGTTAGATGTTACGCTGAGAAGGACATTGGGCAGGAGGGGCAGGAGGGGCAGGAGGGGCAGGAGGGGGACGAACGGTAATAGATGGCACCGTGGCCGCTGCCGCTTAGGCCCAGACCGGCGAGGGTGGCGGATGACCTGGCGGTTGGGGACGCGGCGAGGACTTCATCTTCGGGGAGATTTTGGACGTCCTTGTCTTCGCGAGGGTCTATGCTTGGCGAGATGGGCGTTGGATCGAGTTCGACAAGAGAGAAGTATGTGGACTGCGACAACCGCCGCTGTCGCAGCGATTGGGCGTCCATGGTGTGCAGATGTCTCGCCGCGGGAGCGTCGAGCGTGAGAGACGTGTTGGCAGTGTTGTATCAGCTCATTACGGAGGTTGGTTGTGAGAAATGAAATCTCAAGAAATGGATGCCCGATGGACGTTGAAGTTCCTGGAGATGTGGATCTTTGGCGGTTTGGTTGAGTGGGCAGTCCGGGGTTGTTGGGGCCGCCGTCTCACCCGAGCGGAGCCCTGGAGGGGTCAGCCGACCGTTGCCCCACAGCGCTTCCAGGGCCCTGGCTGGGAGTATCTTGGCTCTCGTTAGTGGAGCCGGGCACGACCTTTGGGACAACCTGGAACCGGAAGGGATCCACTTTGACTTCACCATTCATCAACATCAACTCCAACTCCATCTTTAGATCGTCAACCTCCATCAGCCATCCATCACACACAGCTCAACCTCATCCATACGCCCATACGCGACTTACATCGACCACCGGAACCTCACAGCGGTCTCACTAACCCTAGAAGTCACTATTTATTTGATCTTTCTACTTCTCACCTCAATTGGTCTCAAACCAAACCAACCGCCACAATGCCTCCAGTATGTCCTCTCCTCTCCCAACTTCGAACTCAAAACACATCAACCACACTATGGGTACGTAGGTAGTAACCCAGCTACTAACACCCAACCCCAACCCATCAGCGCCACCAAACCCTCCCGCCCGCGCAAACCTCCTCCGCCCGCGAGGCCCTGCAATCCTTCTACTGCCAGCTCTGCTCCAAGGGCTACTCGCGCATGAACGAGTACGAGGCCCATCTCAGCAGCTACGACCACAGCCACAAGCAGCGCCTCAAGGACATGAAGGCCATGGTCCGCGATCCTACCGCCGCCGCCCGCGCCCGGCGCCAGGAGCAAAAGGCCGACGGCGTCATCAGCATCAAGCTGGGCGATGCGGCCACATCGACCGGCGGTGGTGGTAGCGGTGGTGGATTTAAAAAGGGCGGGTTTAAGAAAACCGGGTTTACATCGACCGGGTTTGTGTCCGTATCTGGGCCGGGAGGTGCCGCAGGGGCTGGGGCGGATGGGAAGCAGGAGGAGTCTAAGAAGGACGGGGAGGCCAAGTCAAGCACGGGCCTTGGCAAGGCGAGGAACAGCGAGTTGGTCGAGAGCGACACCGAAGACGAGGGCTACGAAGTTTACGACCCGCGGAAACCGACGGATTGAGAGATTAACTCTGCATCTTGTCTTTCATTCAACTATATTGGCGACTGCTTGATCGATTATGATACACCCAAATCCTCAACGCCGCCGCCGCCGCCGCCGCCTCCTTCCTTCCCTCTTACGGCCACATCCGCGAATCGAACTCCGACAAATCCTCCTCCAGCAGGTTCAAGATATGCGTATTCCCCGAGAACCAATTCCCCAACTCGTCCGCGCCGCCGGCTGTCCCAAACCCTGCCGCGGCCGCCATATCGCTCCCGCCTGCGGCGCTCCCAAACGGCGCCGGCGCCGCGGTTGCTCCTGGTATCGTCCCAGGCAGACCCCCAACACCGGCCGTTTGCAGCATTCCCGGACCGGCACCAGCGCCGCCTCCAAACTGTGGCATAAACCCCAGCTGGCTCAGGCACATGTCGATGTTATCGCCCACGATGGCCATGTTCATGTCCAATCCCGGATTGCGCATTTCCGGAGGGGGCTGTCCCATAGGCTGCGGAGGCGGGGCGTGTTGGTGTTGGTGTTGCTCCTGTTTGAGGTGTTGTCGTTGCTGCTGTTGCTGCTGTTGCTGGCGCTGCCGCTGCTGGACACGGGCGCGAACGTGGACACACAAGTTGGCAACGTTGTACAGGACCTGGCACACGCGGTGCAGGCGCGCGACAGCCTCGGACAGACCGCAGGCAGGAAGGAGAGAGTCAGCAAACTCGGCGAGGCGGCGCAGGTCTCCTTCGTCCGATGTCTCGACGACATGGCAGAAGAGGATGATCACCGGTGTGAAAGGGACGTAGATGATGTTCCAACGGATGCAGCCAACGCGCACTGCCAGGCTGTCGCCCGCCATGGCCATGTACTCGTGATGTCTTGCGAAGGCTTGGCGTGCCGCGTGGATGCATTCGGCGTTGAAGGTGCTTGCGGATCCAGGAGGGCTCGGGATGGCGCGGTACACGAGGGTCAACGCAGACCAATGCATCAGCTCGTCGCCGAGGATGGACATGTCCATTGGGAACGGGCTGTTTGCGTCGAATTTGACTCCGCGCATCTTTTCCTTCGTGTGCTGGATTAGGGGCTCTTGCTCCTTGGCAAGCTCGACTGAAGAGAAGGTCAGCATGAATTCCGGTGCAAGGTGGGTTGGAGCAAAAAAAAAAAAAAAAAAAAAAAAAACATACGCATGTCCTGAATCAACTGCTTCGCGCACTCAACGCGCTGTTCCCTCGGCCTCGCCAACGCAGCGGGGCTGTACAGCTGCTCGTACGCCCGTCCGAGGAAGTCGGCGTAGCTGATCCACTGATGGAGGACAACACTCCAAGCGTCATCCGGCAGGTCTCGTCCCGCCGGTGATAGCCGTCGCGGCGCAGTTACGTCCCAATCTTGGATCACAGGAGCTCGTCCGGACCGTACCGATAAGGCCTTGTCGAGAAGGTAGACGGACCAGAAGAGAATCACCTTGGACTCGTCCTCGGGCGACGGCTCGCGCAGCCGGTGGTAGCCTAGCGTCTGGCAAAGCGTAGCTGCGATGGTGTTAAGGTCGCGCGCCGCGGTGAATTTGGATGCCTCGATGGCGTAGAAGGTCTATCCCATGATGGAATACGGGATGTGGTTAGCCAACTCAACATCACAAGCAAAGGGAGAAACATAGGAAACGACATACCCCCAACAATAAGACCTCAATACTCTCCCTCCTCGCCGGCAACAACAACGGCAAATTCGCCAGCGCCGTTTCCAGATTGTCCCGGCATAACGCCTGATACTCCAACAGCTGCGCCTGCTGCGCCGCGTCCCCGGCCAACGACGCCTTTTCCTGCAGCAGGAAATACAGCCCGGCGTTCACCACGCCCCAGGTCATGAGGCTGTAATCGTCCGTGGCGAAATACACCCGCCGACACCTCTCGGCAAAGTTCTCGGTCGCCACGAAGATGCAAATCCCCGCGAAGCTGGTCAGGGGCACCTCCTTCAGCTCCCTGAGCAGCGCCACCACCACGTGCGCAGGGGGCATCGGCAGGGCGCGGAGTCCGCCGCTCTTCTTTCCGCCGGGACCGACCTGCGTCGGAGGGAGCGGTTTCGCGTGGGGGAACCGCGTCTCCCGCTCGGCGCCGTCGGGACGGTGGAGAGCGCGAGATTGGGAGCGCATCAGCCGCGCCATCTGCTGCAGCGCGGCGAGGGCGGATTGCATGTCCGGGTCGAGATCGAGGTGTTGGAGCTGCGGCTGCTGGCCGGGGAGTTGGTGGTGCTGCGGGTGCGGGCCGCCGGAGGACGGCGGCGCCGCAGAGAGGAGGGTGCGCGTCACGGTGTGCTCGAGGAACTCGCTGGCGAAGGCGGTCTGCGCGGCCATGGAGGAGTCCCCTTCGAATGCCGGCGCGGCGTCGTCGTCCGGATCGTCTGGGTCGTCGGTCACGGTGGCGCCGTTGATGCTCACGTCTGGGCCGTAGACTATGTCGGCCGGGGCTGCTGTTGCTGCGGGTACCGGAGCCGGGGATGAGCCGGCCGGGTGGGGCCCCACTATCGGAGCGGAACCGGGGACGGAGACGGAGGCGGGAGAGGGGCCCGAGCCGGGTGTTGAGCCGGAGGGACTCCGGCCGGTGATGGTCATGGAGAGTTCTCGCAGCATGTTTTCGATGTTGGTGAGGCGGGTTTCGAAGTGGTCGATTTTCCTCTCACTGTGTCTAGTTAGTAGCGCTTTTCATGAGGAACTGAGATGCAGTTGTGGCCTTACTATTGTGTCGAGATGAGAACGCGCTGCCGACCCTCCTTGGGCTTCTGCCCGAGGCCGGTTGAGCTGCATGTCCGCTTGGCTATCCTGCAGTTGGCGCATGGCGAGTCCTTGTCGCAGCGGATCTGGGTGTGTGTCAGTCTGGCATGACTTTATGTATGAAGTCCAGTATGAGATGCAGTTATGCATGGGGCAAATGCATGAGAGATTGAAGCCACTCCGGCTTGTAAGTGAAGACTCACCTTTCTTAACCGGCATTGGTCGCACTTCACAGATAGTCAAGTCAGTATCATTCTTCGCGTCAGGTGAGATGTAACTGGATGACATAGTGATAGAAAAGTATGGGGCTGTCCCGCTCTAAACAGCCCTTCTCCACGACTTACAGCCCGCCGGATGGCCCCATCCCCCTCTCCCTGCTCACTTCCCGTCATGGTCTCCAGCACCAGTGGATTCCGCGACTCCGGTAGCCGTCTGCCGGGACAAACCGGTGGTCTCAATCCGTCCGAGATATCACCAAGGCGTGTTCAAAGTTGCAGCTGGTGGTGAATGATGGGCAATACGTCTTCTGTATCTTCTCGTATCAAACTTCCTGCCCTGAAGACTCTCTCGCAGGCGTCGTTGAAAGTGAGTGAAAAACACACGGTAATGTCACGGGCTCCGCGGACGCCGACGACAGGCTGGGAGAAGAACCGAGAGCTGTTGAAAGGACGGCGGGAACCCAGAGTCTAGTTGTGGTTAAGAGGCGTTTCGTCTTCACGAACAGGCGTGCAGAGGTTATTGAACTGCTTCAGATGCGGAGGATCATGATGCCAAGTGGTTGCAGATATCGAGTTTGAACGTTTTGATGATCCTTGATTGCCGAGAACGTGAAATGAACCCCCAGGGGGATTAAGTAAGGGTTAGGGTTATTTACAAGTCCCATCACTCCCCCTTCGACCCCTTTTCCAGAAAACAAAACGACTCCTATATCTTCATGATCCAGATCTCCGAACGATGCCTTGCCGAAACCAATACCCCATGATACTAAGTTAATCTGAGCCATTCAAAACCAAACTACATCCTAATGATGGATTTGAGGTCCTAAGAGCAATCTTTTTGTCAGCCTCTTATGCATCCTTGGCAAGCAAGGTTAGATTCATGGTTACCTCGAGGTCAAATGTCGCCGTTCTGTCGGATGCCGCAGCCATGGTAAACTCGGCGAGTCTGGCTTTCTTGCGTTGCAGGTTCACAATGTTCTGAATCCCAGGTAATGGGCTAGCCAAATAAGATGCTTCATTCTGAAGCAAGGGAGTTGCGGCTTGCCTGCTCGATGGTATTCTCCACGATGTACCGATAGATATGGACTTCTCTTTCCTGGCCGATGCGCAGTACTCGCGCCACAGCCTGGTCCTCGACGGCCGGGTTCCATTGAGGTTCGACCATGTGGACATAGTTCGCCGCTGCCAGGTTAAGGCTGATATGGGTCAATACTAGCAATTGGACGAAAAAGTGTTTGCTTTAATGACTTACCCAACCGACCCAGTCCCCACTGACATGAGCAGGACATTGACTGATTGGGATTGCTCGAACTCCTTCAGCCACTTGAGTCTGGAGTTGCCATCTGTGCGGCCGTCGATCTGGCGGTGCTCAATGTTCTCTTGGTTGAGTAATTGAGACAGGGCATCGAGTGTTGATGTCCAGCAGGAGAAGACGATGCTGAGGTTCCTAGGTTAGCATTCGTTACAGTGAGGGCAGTTAAACTGTGACCTACTGCTTCGCATCCGGGTCACTGTTGCGGATGTTACCGATGACAGCTGCTAATTTCGTAGGAACACCCGGTGATGGAGCTTGCGAATCGATTGGAGAGGAAGCTGCAAAGCTAGGGGAGCGCCGATGCGACGCTGTGATCCTTGTGGGAGTACCTGGCGATGGAGCTTGCGAGCCCGTATAACTGAAAGCCGCAGGGCTGGGGGAACGTCGAGGCGAAGCTATGATCCGAGTCTCTGGGATGCTCAGCCAGGGGCTCGGTGGCGATCTTACGTCAGGGATGACAGGTCTTGTATCCTGTTTTGCACAGGGGTGCCAGTAATGCACCATCTCCGGCTTGTATCAAGCTTCAAAACTGCCTGATAGTATGTGGAAGACGGGTTTCGAATCCAGTGAGCTGCAAAGAATTAATAATGTGCCAGCGATACAGAACGTTGTTCGCAGACACTGAACTCACCTTCGTCTAAAACAACACGATACCACTCACAGCCGTATAAAACCCTAGAGGATTTTATGTCTGTTGCAAGAGTCGCGTACGTTGTTAAAATGACATCGTAAGATGTCAGGGATTCAACATTAAATGGCCGATTGGGTCCGTGGAACTTCAATGCCTTCAAAGCTCCAGTGTGGAAGTGCCTGCCAAAACTGCTTGTTAACAAAGTGTATCCGAAGCAAATACATTGCCTATCCCTTTCTCACTGTTCAAGCTGTGCAATCCAGCTTTCAATGATCTCTGTCTTGTAATGTTAGTGCTGGCTTTCGAACCAAATGTTGAGGCTCAATTGTACAACTCAGATGAGTAGATGATGTACCCAGACATGGGACCACTACCAGTGTTCCATGTGTTGAGAGCTTCCCACTGGATAGATTCCCGAACTTGGAAACCTGGAGAGCATGAGGCAGAGTCTGTGATATTGTAGCTAGCATCGTGAGGGTCTTCCCAAGACCCATCACATCTGCGATGATTCCTCCACATGGGCCTTTGGATGGTTCTCTATCTCTGAATCCACGTTAGTCTATATTATGTCTTGGAATGGAATGGGGTTTGGTTGAACCTCATCGGTTGTGATCGCAGGTTTGACGGGCAACTTCCGCACATCCAGCCAGGTTCTCGGGATATTATGAAGCGAACTCCATCTTCTTGGTGCCTGTATGGCCGATTTATGTTACCGAAGGTCCCACTCTTGCTAGAGCTCGACTACCTACCTCTTTAGGGGAGTGGTCAGGCCATTGCACGGTGGGAGTTCGAAGTCGTTGTCAAAAGACACCTCGCCAAGGGACTCCATAATCCTCGCATACTCAGTTACAGCTGAAGACACGTTCCCGACAGTACCGACAAAGTCATCCATGTTCACGTCATCGCCTTTGAAGCGAAAGAACTGAGGATTCTGGTACTTGACACCTCTGGGAACGGTCATGGGGTGTTGAAGATAGCCAGATGCAGCGCCCAAGAGCCGCGCAACCTCTTTGGACAAAGACTCTGGGCCTAAGATGTTGACACTTAATGGGAATACTCGAATCTTCGTCGTTGACTTGGTACGTCGCTTGGTGATCTCCGACCGATCCACGACCGCCTCGAAGCGGACAGAGTCGAGGTCGTGAAGCGCAGACAACTCGGCTGTGGTGCCCTTGTCCAACACTGCGAACTGCGTACAATTGGCTGAGTCGAGCACAAAACATGAGTGGAATGCGCGAAGATGAAATGTGGTATATCTTTCATCGCCATCACGAATCGAAGAGGGAAGATGAGCCCCTGGCAACACCGACGCCATAGCCTCGAGAAGCTGGTGGATACATCTGTTGATCAGTTCTAAATTGACTATCAAGAGACTTCCTTGAGAGAACGAATAAACGTACCGCACCGTAGCATATGATTTCAGGTGTTAACTGGACGGCATCCGCATCTCCGTATATCATGGCCGGCTCAGATGATATCCTCCGAGGCAGTGACTGGTTCGATGAATCATAATCTTTCTCCTCATCGCTCTGGCCTCGAGGTCGCTTTCCCCGGTTTGTAAAATTATTTGTGATCAGCATCGTGTATCCAAACGACTGAAACCGTTCGCATGTGTTGAATGAGAGATGGTTTCTCTTCTGGCCAAAGCCTTGCCATTTGACGAGACCCAGGTAACTTGCACCACCATCACAGCGGTTGGATCTCAGGGGTCGTTTTGTCTCTTGAGAGGGCTTGGTGACCAGGGGGCAGCAGAACCTGCATGCACACGCTGACGGTATGCCACAACACCAAATCCATCGCCGCGAAATGTTTTAAAGCTAACTATGTACAGGAATGATCCTGTATGCCAAGGTCGTGATGCATCACCTTGAGAACAAAACTACTCTGAAGAGCCTGAAGCAAGAGCTCTCTGGCGACTCATTCCCTGCTGATGTTGACAAGGCGTACGTACTCGAGCTTTGTTGAATCAAGTGATGGTGCAGCACATCAAGGTTCTGAACTCATGCTTATCCATGTGTCTCTAGGTACGATCGCGTCTTCGCCCAAATTCTCCAGGAACCTGTCGAGAGCAAGCGAAGTGCGGCCCTGAAGCTCCTGACTTGGGTCTTGTGCGCGAAGCGGATTCTCTATTGGAAAGAGATTCAATCCATCTTCTGTATCCGTCCAGAAGAAGGCACGGTGGATTACGATGAACGCCTCTTGGTCAGCTGCAAGGAACTTTGCGGATCACTTCTGGATGTTGACCACTTTCCGGGAGACGCAACATATCCGGACAATGCAGTTCGCATTGTTCACTCGACTGCTCGCAGGTAAGTGTAAATACGTTGATGACTGAAGCGAGAAACATGTTAATTAGGCTTTCCTCCTTCGCCACAGGTACCTGTCCCGGCAGCCGCAGATCAACATCGATCGTGGGAATGCCGAGTTCGCCGTCTTGTGCTTGAAATACTTGGTGTCACAACCATTTATGAGACTTGACGATAAAAGTCAAGGCTTATCGCACGCAAGAAGAGGCTACTATGGCCTTCTGGACTACGTGGTTCAGTGCTGGTATTGCCATTTGCTTGACTGGACGAAGTCGGCAGGCCCACCGGATCTTTGTTTTGTCTCATTAGGGGGACAGTTCTTGCAGCATTATGGCTTCCCATCCAAGCTAGGGGGGTACTTTGACAACACTGTGACTCCGGAGCAGTTCAGAAGCGTGATCCACAAACTTCCAGGAAACGACATTGAAAGAAACGCATGCTTCAAACTTGAAACGCGAACAATCGCCATCCGACGGCACATTGAAAGGCTTGCGCACGAGAATCTCGACTCTGAAGCTAAAGAGGTCGTTGACACATTCCACGGGATACGACTGAGGTACAAATGCCCGAAGCCCTGGTGCATCTATTTTATGGAGGGCATGGAAACGGAGGAAATGCGGGAGAAACATATGTTCCGACACCAGCTCCCATTTCACTGCCACATCGAGGATTGTTGGGCCTCCAGGATTGGATTTGACAACCCAGCGAAGCTCAACTCGCACAACAAGCAGTACCATACCGAATCCGAAGGAGTCAGCTTCCCCAAACTCACTCCGACAAAGCCACCAACGCTCTGCGAGGCAGCAAAGAGAGGAGATATCACATTGGTCCAATCACTTCTTGACACTGACCCCAACGATATCGTGCGAATTCGGGATCCTAATTCTGGGTTCACCTATCTGAGGAGCCGGAAGTACTCTAATGCTCTGGCGAGGGCCGCGAAGCATAACCATGTTGACGTCTGCAAACTTTTGATATCTCGAGGAGTCAACTGTCGTCACCATCCCTTCATCTTGGCAGACGCTTTAGTGAGCGCCATCAAGAGCACAAACTTGGAGCTCCTTGAAGTGTTATTGTCACAGCCCAAACTTGAGGATAAGGACTGGATTATATCCAGACCGCTGAAGACAGCCATCAAGTATGAATCCCTACCAGCTGTCAGAGCATTACTTCAAAGCGATGTCAACGTTCTGAAGGAAGATTTGATAATGGCAGTGGGCAAGTCTCGACGAGACATAGTCGAAGAGCTGCTTGCTTGCGAGCGCGTTGCCACACTGGTGGATGAGGAGGTGGTCATGGAAGCTGTTAAAGCCAGATCTCCCGACATGGTCCGAGTTCTGCTGTCTACTGACCGGCCTCTAATCCCTGAGCTCAAACCAGCGATTTCCCAGGCCTATGATAGGGGTAAGTAATTCAATCTGTCTTTGAGATATAAACCAAAGTGGTTGTTCAAGGAAGATCCAAGGCTTATTAAAATCAATTATTTCTCTAGCTGCTGAGCGAGAAAGTCCTGATCCGCCCCAAATTATTTCTCTAGCTGCTGAGCGAGAAAGTCCTGATCCGCCCCAGGCGGAGGAGTTGTAAGCAATGCGCAAATATCTTCGTTTGCTTGAAGTGTTATAAGCCCAAGCAAAACGTCATTGCTAATGTTTCCTAAAGGGCCGACATTGATTTTGATTTGTTCCTTAATTTATGAGGGATTTGGGGTCTTAGGGGATGATTTCTTGAAGGATTGTGATTTGGTCCTTTGTTGGCTGGCGGTTGGATGGCTGGGAGACAGGATGTGGTCTGTCCAGGTCCAGAGACTTCAAAACTCAATCGCCACATCTCCAAACTACTCTTTGAACGGGGCCCGAATCCTACGCCCTAGCTTCTAGCCCTGGCCAGGACTGGCGATAGGGGTCCAGTCCTCGGCCCTGCTATCCGACCGCTATGTATATATAGATAAGCTTACACAGTCAGTTAACTAGCTTCTTCCATTCCCATCTGCTTAGATTCGAGTAGTTACCCACTCTTACGTGCCCCAGATAATAGAAGACCCGTATCCTGGGGTGGCTCTCAGTGGAGGAATGGCTCGCAAGGGAGGAAAATGGCTGCTCAGGGCAGGAAAGGGACACTAGGTGGTCAAATCAAAGATGTGAATATGCGTGTGTTGTAAGAAGGAAGGATGGTCAGCCACGGAATGGCTGCCACAGAGTACACAGTAAATACAGGAAAGGTAGGTCTCGCCGGGGAGCCCACTCATACATGCCCCAACTACTAGCTTACTGTGACACAGTCAGAGCCCAGACCTGAACGATAGCATATGCAGAATGGAGTGAGTGAAGCGATTGAATTTCCTAGGAGCCTATCTGGGGCATAGAGGGCCCGGAGGGCTGAATGTATACACAGAGAGGTGACGCCAGGTGGGCCGTCTGGGCTGCCAGAGATGGAGTCCGAGAGCTGAGGCTGGCTGCGGTGACTAAGCCAGACTCAAGCCGGGATCGGCCATATCCTGTCATACTTACATACCTAGTCACAACAGCTCTCCCCTCCTGCGGGGGTCGTCCTGTATCATTTCTTGGATAATGTTAAGGGTGCTCTTCGCCCACCTGAAGAAACACCCTCGCACTATCAATCACACTCTCCCTAAACCCCGTCCACTCCCTCCCCAACAGCCTCCCCGCCTTGCTCGCATCAAACCCCCACGTCACCTCACCTGCCTCTCCCGACGTGCGAATCACCCCTCTCCTCTCAGGGAACCCCTCCCGAAGCAACTCAGCCATCGCCTTTGGGGAGACTCCCGACTGCCCCACAAGCAGATACCTCTCTCGAGTAAACACACCATCATCGTTGTCATCGCCCGGCTCTTTCCCGTGAGAGGAGCGGGAAAGATCCATCTCAACAGAACGAAGAACCAATTCCGCAACATCTCTCACATCAACAAACGTTCCACGCACAGGCGAGTCAAACGCCGGGATGGGGCCGCCGAGGAGGACGTTGTGGATGTCTCGGACACGCATGCTGAGAGAGGAGAGAGGGGTGGGGAGGTAGAGCGGCGGGCCGAGGACGGGACTGTCTTCTTCGTTAACACCACAGGTCATGTCAAGGTGAAATTGAGAACTTAGGGGGGTGGACATACGCAGGACACAACGCCACCATCCCAAACTTTGGCCTCTCCTCCTCAGCGAACCGCCAAAACGCCCTCTCCGCTGCGGTCTTGCTGGCTTGGTAGACCACGTATCCCGGCGTGTCTTTGCCGAGACGCTGGAGTGCCGCCTCAGCGGCGTCGTTCCAGTCTGCTTCGGTGAAGATGTGGTTGGCAGGACGGTTGGGGGAGAAGATGGCGCTGATGGTGGACATGAAGACGACGGATCGGAGGGGTGATGATGAGGAGGAGGATGAGAGTGGTTTGGTTGACTCGGCCAGGGCGGCGGTTAGGAGTGATGTGGTGCCTTGGACGGCGGCGCGCATCATGGGGGTTGGGTCCGTCTCGGTCATGGAGACGGGGCTGGCGAGGTGCGCTATGGCTTGGACTCCTGGAGGTAGAATCATGTCAATTTCCGTACAATAGTGTTTGTATTGTTCAATGCATTGGATCTTGTTTGGGGAATTCCCACCCTCAACAGCCCGATCAAAAGCCCCGTCTGCGCCTATGTCAGGAACCTCAACAACCTCGAGACGGTTGCCGTCATGATACGGCGCCAACGCCTGGACCACCGAGTCGACGTTCGGAGTGCGAGTGCGTCGGACGGTGCCGCGCACAGCGTAGCCGGCCCGGAGGAATACGGCGGCCGTGTGTGCGGCGATGTAGCCGTTGAGGCCGGTGATGAGAACCCGGCGAGGGAGTGGGTTCGCCATTCTGTAGGTTGGGTGTGTTGTGATTTCTTTGAGTAAACTTTTTAGAAGTAAGTTCTTAGCTAGGACCGAGATCGGAAGTAAACAATGTTGAACCACGCCCTATGTTTGACACAGCTTCCGGGTGTGTTCGGATTGGAGAGGGAAAGCCGGTGCAAGCCGTCTCCGACCGGTATCCTGCATCCGGACCGGAGAGTGGTTCCCGGGTTCCGGGGTCTGGTAACCGCAACATCAGAGAACGTTTGTTCCCTGCCCAAAATATCAAGGTTCAGATGAACCATTGGGATCGTCTCATAATCTCATGATCGCACTTCAGCTATATACATTGAAATGTCCAAAGTACCAGACTACAACCTCCAACTCCTCTTTACCCCTTGAACCACCTACACCACCACCTTCCTCTCATCTCACTCAAAACACATTCGGCACCGGCTGCCTCACATACTGCTTCAGCGGCGTCGTGCCATTAAAGTCCCTCCACACCGCCTGGACAAACGCCTGGCAGACCAGGTCCGCACCGTACGGGCTCGTGTGCGTATGATCGACCGGGAAGAGGGCGTTCGTCGCCTGGTTGCCCAACCTCTTGAACATGTTCGCCACAGCCTGGAAGTGATCCACAAAGCTCGCGCCATAGCCGACCCTCTGCGCCGCGAGCTGGGCGTACGGGACGAACCGCGGCGGGGCACCGCCGTAATACGTGCCACCCTCCCACAGGTTGTTGGGGGTCTGCGACGAGATGATGACCTTGGCGCCCTTGTTGATGAAGGACCTTGCCGCCGTCTCAATGTACTGGTTGAAGGTGTAGACGAGCTCACCCGTCTTGCCGGAGCGGCAGACCTCGTAGTTGGTGCCGCCGCAGGCGCTGCGGCCGTTGTCGTTGGCGTTGTTGGGCGAGCCGCCGTCGTTGTGGCCGAACTCGATGATGACGATGTCGTCGCGCTGCAGCAGCCGCTCAATCTCGGCGAAGCGGCCCTCGTTGGTGAAGCTGCGCGCCGAGCGGCCCGAGATGGCCTTGTTGACCACGGGCAGGGTGATGTAGCGCGAGAGATACTCGCCCCAGCCTGGTGCAGGTGTAAGCTTCTCTCTGTAATAGTGACGTAAGGATCGTTGACAACTCACCTTGGTGCTGGCCGCTCATCCTGGCCATGGTGCTGTCACCGGCAAGGTAGACGGTAGGGGTCGCCCGGCGAGCCACCTCGACCGGCGTGGCCTGTGTGCCAACGACGGCGAGGCCGGCCAGGGCAAGAGTCGACAGAGACAGCATTGTGGACAACCTGGAAGTCAGAAAAGCAGCCTTGACGTCTTGAATCAAGAAGGCGGAAAATTCGGAGAACCAGAAATTGAACGGCGTGCTCAGCGCGGCGATGACGTCCCACGCTCAACCACCGTTCATACTGCGAGAGAAACCTGAAATATATACTCGTATTGCGACTCTGTCCATATTGCGCAACCCAGCGGTTAATACCCCCTCGGCTCTTGTAAGCTTGTAAGCGCGCCGTTCGGATCCAGGACCGTGTTTGGTAAGTATTTTTCTTGCGGCCGTTGGACCTCCGTGGTCTCCGCAAATCCGGGGAAGGGAGGCATCTTGTTTCATGCAAAACTCCGACGTTGGGGCGGGCGGTATTGGAGGAAAAAACGTGGCTATAGTGCCATAGTAGTATTTTGTTTATATGATCCCCACTACTTCCCGCGATCAGGTGCCGAGGCACGGATCTAGGATCTGGACCACGGCATATATTTCCCCGTTCTGCTGGTAGTTAATAACGATTCCCGTGTTTCGCCAATTACAAGGCATTTGAGCTCGTGATGAAACCTTCGAGGTGGTTCAGGGAAGGTTGACCAAAATCACCAGAACATTCGCAAGACGAACAGCTGGATACTCGTCACAGCCGCCTCAGCTTCCAATCTTTAGTTTCCGTTGACCAAACCTCTATGAACGTCTAAGTGCATTAAAAAGAAACCAACACCGGCAACTAATTTATTATTAAAAGTTTGTACTAGAACCATCAAGTCTCCTTCACCTCTAATCCAGTGCGGCCCACAGTGTATGTAGTGTCTCAAGACCCAATCTTCATCCTTCTATACCATCCCGAGCCAACCTCTTTTTTGTTCCGAGATAGCTATCTAAACCATAGATAGCTACTAAGCACTTGGGTAGATAGGGAGATAAGTTATGTACCACCTCTAGGCAGAACCAGCCACCTGTGGACGCCCCGCTCTAAAACCCACCCAGGCCCGAGCAATCCCCCTTATGGCCAGCGTCCATGCCCCGGCCAAAGAAAGCGCAATTCAAACATGCAAAAGCAAAAAGAGAAAAATCCTTGAGCTCACTCGACCTGCTTCTCGCACCCAATCCTCCCGAGCAGCTCCTTGCGATCGCTATGACCCGGTAAGCTGACAGCGGTGGTGGCCGAAATAGGAGAAACCTGTCTGCGGACGCCGGACCTGCGTTCCCAGTTCTTCAGATCAATCTCCTCCACGCCCACTTCCTCCTCGAGGGGAGCAGCCTCCTCGTACACCACGTCCTCTTCCTCATCCTCGGCCCCGGCGCCCTCGTCATCGCTCCGCACGTCCTCCGCAGGCGCTCCCTTGATCACCTTAATGGCGACGCGGACGATGAGCGCGAACCACATGATGGTCAGGCACTGCAGGAACAACAGCATGGAGAGGAACGACCACTTGACCGTCTTGTTGTAGCAGAACATGCCGTCGTTGTCCCAGAGAGGCTCGAGCAGGTAGCGGAAACCGCCATCACTCGGCGGCTCGAAGGGTCCCTCAATCCGGTCGCCGATGCCGCGGAAGCAGCCAGTCGGCATGATCTCCGGTGTGTGCTTCCACACTGAGTAGCAGACAGTCATGTAGAGGATGTGGCGAGAGATAAGCCACGAGAGCATAAAGATGCCAAACATGACGTCGCAGATGGTGTGGTAGCCGAGGTATTTGAGGCACTTGGCAGTCTGCTTCATGTTAGCTGGTGGACCGGAATGACGAAAAGAAAATATGACAAATGACTACGTACCCCCAAGAAAAGGTCAGACACGTCCATCAGGACCAAGATGAGGTTGCCGACGCGGGTGTGGCCATAACGGTATGAGGTGTAGATGAGGGTGCTGGTAATGATATGATGGGTAAACATCTGCCAGTGGTCTTTGCGGCGCTCTTCGATGTTAATGACGACAAGCTGCTGCAACCAGAAGCCGAGTTGGGCGAGCATGTAGCCCTTCATCAGAGCCGTCAATTCACGGTTGGGCCAACCGGTCCAGAGCTCGCGGAGATCCATATACGCCGGAGACTTTGAGTAGACATACTGTGGACAGAGATATCAGATATCGTTCTTCTCATCGCCATGAGTCACTTGCAACCGGGACGGAGGCGACTTACAAGACCCAGGGGCCAAAACACGGCGTAATAGATGGACATCCAGGCCTGCTCGCTGAACCTGGTAATGTCCTTGCGCTTTTTGAGACCCTGCGATTTCGCGAAGGGGGCGAGAATGTACTCCATGGCAGCGGCGCGCAGGCCGGTCAGGAGGACGACGCAAAAGAGTATGAGGTGACCATCGTTCCAGCCGATGCCGTAATTCCCGGTGTTAGGATTATAGTACGAGAGGTGAAAGTACTTGGAGGTGTAGTCCCTGGCGCGCGGCATGCCGTGGGCGAGGAAGAGGAGGGCGAGGAGGTTGAAGGAGAAGCCTAGTCCAGGTCAGCGTATGTTCTGGCAAGCAGCGCCGAACCGGAGAGCTCCCCGGAAGGAGGACAGACGAACCGATCTGATTATCGACGAACCACCGCGTTAATTGCTTCATTGGGCTTTCGTTTTTCCTCTTGACGCGGCGTACGAGGACGACGTTGCTGTTGGCTTGCTTGTAGAGCGGACCGTTCATGTGCTGTGGTTTTTCTGGTTTCCGGGCCCCGCGGGCCGCGGCCTTGGCTGTACCTCTAGCGGCATTGTTTGATGTTGATCCGGGAGAAGAGCTCATGGTCGCCGTCGCCTGGTCCGTCGAGGGCAGCTTGGAGATGGCTCGGGTCGGAGGAGTCAATAGGGACCGACTTGATCAACTGGTGGACGGGTTGGAGAGGAAGTTGGGACAGGAGAAAGCCGTCGGGCGAGAGAGTCTGCAACGGACGGCAGTGTCCCGCTGCAACCAGACCCCAGTCTGGACGGCCGCCAAGGTGTCACTACCCTTTTGCGCTTGTGTCGGGGGAGATGCAACGCAGTAAGTGCTCCGCTCGCGGCTCGTTCGCGGCTCGTTGGTGTGAAGTCGGCGGGGCGGCTTCAAGTGCCACAACTGGCTGTCAAGAAACACAGCTGAGGACCAGTCAATAAGTGGAGGGAACGAGAGGACCACAACCCAACACAAGTTTTGGAAGAAAAACGGGGTTTCGATGGAAGCCAGAGAGCGTCAGGGAACCGGACAGGCCGGGCGCTGGCTGCTCGAAACAATGCGACCTGAACAACGGTTTGGTGTCCGCGAAGACCAGGAGGAACACAAAATGTTGAACTTGTCGAGCTTTCCTTGGGGTCAAGCCCCACTTGATGTCTTGGAGGTGTGCCAATTGGACACAAGAAGAAAAGAAGCTGGAAAGGCGGTGGGTGGGTGCGCCCCCAAGTCTTCTTTGGGCTTGCGCCTTCCCGAACGGAGCCCAGATTCCTTGCCGCGGTGCGCTTGGCCCCAGATCAGGGGGAAATGGGGTCGCCCCCAGCAATTGGAACGTGGGATTGGACAACAGCTGGACCCCAGACAGGGGCATGACTTTGTGGAACAGGCCAGTCCGCCGTCAGGAGCTTGTGAAGTGAACGTGATCTTAGATCTGACCCTTTTTGAGTCTTTTTGAGTTCCCAGCTCATGACAGGCCCAGAAAACAGATGCACATTCCAGGTTTCTTCTGAGATTCCGTGGGATGGTTATCTCACGTCTTCTGGACTCTACATCATTTCCGGCCTCATTGGGCGCAAAAAACCACTGCTGCAGCCGAATAAAAGCATGCCAGAACTCTGCAATCCCCACTGGCTGCTGAATCTGAGTTCCTCCCTTTACCTAACCTAAGCGGGGCTGTTGTGCGTTGGAGCATGATGAAAAGAGCCTGGAACGGACCTTTGTCCGTCCGCATGGCCATCCAACCACCAACCCACGTGCATCCATGACGGGGCAGGGTCAAGAATGGCGAGATGAGAAAAAGACGCGATGGAATGCCGTATTTTGTGTCCCTGATATATCATACGGAGTAGCGGCTTGCATAAACATTTCACCGAGTTAAGCAACTCCTCCGTGGTCTATCAGGGTTCATCTTTGGGTTCCCGTCATCTTCGCAGAGATGAACCTGATGCCAAGCACAGAATAAGATCATCTCTACCCTAACCCTCCATTAGCTCGATGGCATCAAAT
The DNA here is from genome assembly GCA_011316235.1 of Mycothermus thermophilus. Lineage (NCBI taxonomy): Eukaryota > Fungi > Ascomycota > Sordariomycetes > Sordariales > Chaetomiaceae > Mycothermus > Mycothermus thermophilus. The sequence continues at coordinate 220,335 of QQBE01000019.1, read as the reverse complement.
CTTGGCCAAATGGCCCAAGCTCCAATAGCGCTTGGTTCAAGCCTCACCGCAGCTACAACTCACGTCCCCAAACATGGATCACAACCTGTCAACACGAAGGGGGCCAAATTTGGGCCAGGGGATCCAAGGTTCAAGGCATCGGTATCATGAAATTTTATCACCATCACCAATCATATCACATTAGTCAACATGCATCCAAGACCACCACCCACCACGCCGACCTTCCTATCCCCGCGGGTATCCAAGGTATCTCCTCCCCCAGCTTAATGAGCAAACCGGAAATCCAACCGCTTGAGACCCTCGTCCTTGGTATTCAGCACATAGTCCTCCTGCTCCTCCTTGGTCATGGCGTTCCACTTCCTCTCGCGCACCTTGTTGCGCCAGATGTAGAAGAGCTTGACCAGGTAGAACTGCACAATGTTGTAGACGGTGATGGCGAGCAGGATCTTGTTGCCGCGGCGGTACAGCGGCTGGTCGTCCTCGCGGTAGATGTTGCTGGCGATGATGTTGCCGCTCTGCACCGTCATGTTGTACAGCGCGGCCGACACGGCGCGCGTGCGCACCGCGTTGGAGTTGCGCGCGTTCCACCCGACCAGGATGGCGTGGCAGTAGGGGTACGACAGCAGGCCCGTGAGAAGGCCGTAGCGGACCCAGTTGGAGGCGTCGGCGGGGAGCGCGACAAGGGCGACGAGCCACGGCAGCATCCAGATGTTGGACGACGACGAGATGATGGCGCGCTCCTTGAAGCGCTTCGAGATCCAAGTGATGATGAGCAGGTTGACGGCGAACATGAACTGCGACGGGATGGCCAGCAGGTTGGCATGGAAGACGGAGAAGCCGAGGCGGCGCAGAATGTAGGACAGATAGGTGCCAGGCGGCGAAGGAGGGATGTAGGTGGTCAGGCCGATCAGGTAGAGCGGGAACATCTCCCAATCCTGGAGCGTCTTCCACAACAGCTTCGGGGTGACACCCTGACGGTTGTTCATGTCGCCTTTGCTCGGGTCGTCGCGCAGCAGGCGGTTGACGATGATGTACTCCTCGCGCTCAGAGAACCAGCCATCCTTGCCGCGGAACCAGTTGCGAGTCTGGCAGGGACCGGGAGGCATGAGACCCCACGAGAAGATGCCGATGATGAGGGTGAAGAGACCCTCGATCAGGAACAGCCATTGCCAGCCCGACCAGCCGTTGATGCCGCGCATCTGAAGGATGCCTGCAGCAAGCAGCGAACCGACAATGTTGCAAGTGCTGAGCGCCGTCCAGAACCATGCCAGGCGGGTCGGCAGCTCGTTGGACTTGTAGAAGTAGGTGAGCCAGAGCACAATGTCGGGGATGAAGCCGCCCATCAGCAGGCCGAGCAGGGCCTTGATGGCGTAAAAGCCAGCCTTGTTCTTGAGGAACGCCTGGGCACCGGAAGTGATGGACCAGCCGACCATGATGAACGGGATCCAGCGGTCGGCGCCCAGCTTCTTGCTGATGAGGCCGCTAGGGAGCTCGGCCGAGAGGAAGGAAGCAAGGAAGATGGTCTGGCCATAGTTGAAGTCGTTGGTGTTCATGCCTTGTGTGCAATGTCAGAACGGAGCTCTTCCTCTGGTAGTGATTATATGGGGAGGACTCACCAAGCTCAGCAAGCATGTTATCTGAGATGGCACGGTTGATGTTCTTCCGGTGCAAGTCGAGCGCGCAGAACATAATCCAGGCCCTGGCCTCTGTCAGTGGACGTTCTCCTGCAGATTCTCAATGAGGGAATCTCACCAAAGCATGATGCGAAGATCGATCTTGCGCACGAGCTTGCGCTCCTCCTGGGCCGTCCATGTGAAGGTAGGGTCAAAACGGTGGCGGTTCTCATAGCCGGCCTTCTCGTACACACCGCGCCAATACTCGGCTGTGCTTGGGTCCGAGAAGATGTGGTCGGGGTTCGAACCATAACCCTCGTCGTCGGCATTGTTCTCGCCCGACCGGAGGGATGCCGAGCCAGACCCGGAGGTCGAATTGGCCTGGAAGGCAATCTTCTCCGTGTCGACAGCCGTTTTGTCGACGACAGCGTTGTCCTTCTTGTCCGACATTGTCTCAGAGCTTCTGCAGGATGTCGACGCAGAATGTTGGCTCTCGATTGTGCTACACGACACATTTCCGCGGAAGTAACCCTACCATCTTTATACTTGCATCCATCATGATGGTGATGTTGTTGTCCCCCTGTCGCAGTGCGCATGTTGCAAAGCTGCCGAGAAGTTGCGCCATGTCGCTGACGGACCCGAGCCTGGGGTTTATCTATCGCGCGATCACCCACGCTGATTTGCACAGCGTGACGGCCTGGGGAAGGTTGCATTTTCTTCAAGGTTTGGGACTACCATGGTTGGCATGTAAAGGCATGTTGGTTGGAGAGCTTGGTCGGGATACAAGATGGCGTTGACAAACCTCGAGGATGACGTGCTGCATAGGTTGCTGCGCACCCCGCCCATCTGGTTGACACACCTCGCCGCACGGCTACCGCGTACCGGGCACGCAATCCTCGGCTACGGACAACTTCATCGTTTTTGGTCGAACATGATTGTGTGCTCCGCGCTGCATTCGCGACATACCACCTACGCGCAAATCAAAACCGCGTCCCGGGTCCTTGGAACGCTCGGGTCTGGCGCTCTTATCTCCGACATCCTCGAACTCGACTGAGCTGGATGCAAACATCAAAGAGTCTCGACTTCAACCTGACAAGCTTTGCGGGCGGTGTGACGTACTTCAAAGGGAAGTCTGCTCGCCGTCGTGCGAGCATCTCGACGGCCCAGATGGTATATCCCACGTGGTGGTGAAGTTGTGGGAGAGGTGCCAGCTAGGTCGGGTCCCCTACCTGGGTAAATCCGGACCAGCCTCAGTCATTCTCCGGAACCCCACATGTGATAACCCAGCCGGGAAGACTGGGATACTTGGACGGAATACACCCATATTAAACAAGGGTTGTAGTACGGAACCTATCCGACTTGACAGGACCTCGGCCCATCCCATCCTTGCTGCATAGGAGGGTCCGTGGGGGTTACATACTACAAGGTAGTATTCTATTCATTCCCGTTTCTTGTCATGATGGAAAAAAAAGAAACGAGTGCGCTGTCAACGTGGGGAATCTTGGGAGTCTTGCTGAGTAATGTCAATGATCTCCCGGACCTACGTGAACTCCTCCAAGATGGCGAAAGCGAGTTCGATGGAAGTTGGCAACGCCACTCACAATGGAGGGACTTTCGAGTATTATCCTCCAAAATTCCAAGGTCCCAGCTCTTTGTTCCCGAGTGTCTCGCCGGCCCGTCCCAGTCAAGGTCGGCCTTTATCAATTTGATATTAGCATTCCCTCGCCTCCGCCCTCGCGAATGAGCCGAGTTGGACACACGCGATGTCGGGTAGACTCGTCGCCATCGTCTCGCCATAGTCTCCCTCGCCACAGGTAGTGTAGCTAGTTACAAACTATTATCTCTTCCTCCCTCATCCACGGCCAGACCCAAACATTCGCACAGCCAAGGAGACCTCAAACTCTCCAAACGGGCTTGTTGATTTGGCGAACAAGGCCATTACCGGTGACATCATCGTCATCCTCTTCGCGATGTCACTTTGATTTTTGGGTTCCCAGCCCTGCGGCCCGAGTTGCGTTGACTGCAACCATGGTGTTGGGCTGTTGGGCTGAGACATCGATGATCTTGCGTGATGCGCTTCATGAGATCTCGTCAGGACACCTGGTGTATGCATGAAACAGAACGGCCACCTGCAGCGCACCAAACAGCTGGGAGTGAAGGATTCCGGGGAATAATATAGTAGTGGTACCGCCTGCTTGGGAGCGCTCCACCGTCTTCTCCATCTTTTTTTCGCGCCTAGTATGGTTGAATAGACCATACCTTTAGATCTTTGAGTCGGGTTCTTGACCCTGAGGGCCAGATCTTTTTGTTTTTTTTTTTTTTTTTGTTTGTCGTTCATGACTGCGGTTGGTCCTCGCTCACTGGCAAAAGTCTCAAGTGCCCAGCCTTTTGTTGGAGACTGGTTTCACCCTCCCAAGTTCGTCGGCAATGTGGATGTGAAGGACTAGCTCGAGTGTCCGCTCATCCCAAGCGCAGGACTGTATTCAACTACATCTCCTGTGAGGGTACAGCTTTACATAACCTGTACGGCATAGCCCCGTCAATGGCTGCAGCACACAATGGTAGAAATATAGGGACGTACATGCATAGCGGCGAGCAATTCGAAAAGGGACAGCTACAGTACCTATCTCCTGGCTGTAATGGCTTTCTATCTGTGGTGACACTCGAGTTTCTGTTGCCCATCCTCGTGGCGCATCACTGATAGAGTCGACTGTCATGCACCAGAATAACAGGAGAGGACATTCCTGTCAGAACCCAGAGAGGATGCGACTTCGTTTGGGCGCAGATGTCAGGTTGGTGTTGATGGAATGGACTGGATGCAAGGGAGTCCCACCATACTTGTGATTCTCATTCCCGAATGGGCTTCAAATTGTTGATTTGGGAAACCTCACTCCATGGCCAGATGGCGTCAGCGGCGCCTGCAATGCTGGGAGGGTTGACGTTGACCCGCCAAGAACATGCACCCCACCGTCCCCCATGTTCCGGCATTTGACTTCACGTGATTGCCTGATTAGGTAACTAGTTCTTGGCTTAGCAGCGCCGGCCCCAAAATCGATTCCGAGAGCGAGCAACTGTCCAAGAGCTCCTTTGACGGAGTAGTACATGGGCTTTCTTCAGCATCCAAGTCCACTTCATGATTGACACCTCAAAAAGTCTGTTCACGGTCGATCCCCCAGGGCCCTTTTCTCTCCTGTATCGTACATGATTTCCCTTGTCATGCATAAGCAAACATGACAGGAGGCCCAGATCCATCTTTTCCCATCGAGGCTCCACAGTCAAGCATGTCATAGGACCTGGACCTGGCCTTTTTCACAGCCAATTTTGACTTGTCTCAGCTCTGACAGTGCCTTGCACTACGCGGAAACGGTCTAAGGTCGTTCACTCTAGCTCACTAGCGGAAACGATACTAAATTCTTACTCTTATTTCTTCCCTGCTGGCGGTTCTGGGTGTCGAATGCTAGCCTTTGATGCTGTCCCCAGGTTCTCACATTATCTTCGAGATGAAGGTCTGCCGAATGGTAATAAATATACCTGAATCTTGATAGGCTCGCCGCCGTCGGGCATGAAGACAACGGAGCAAATCTGTCGGATCAATGGGAGACAAACAGTGCGGTATGTGTCGTTTGTGCCAGAGGAGGAGGAGGCTCAACCTCCATCCGAGAGGACTTTGTGTTTCGCCCCGTGGGGATCTGCGGCTGAAAACAATCCATAGGGTACTCCGTATTCGAGATAAACATCCACTCCATCCGACTACAGCCCTCGATAGCGCAAAATTCAATCAATAGTGAATACACTACATGGATGTTGAACACTAACAAAGAGGGTCTTCCGGGTTATGGGGTTCACAGTCTCTCCCCCTTAAAAATGAAGAACCCACGACATTTGGCTCCTTGCTCTTGGGAAGCCCGTTATTCCATCCGTGGTTTTTGCTCACGGTCCGCTCGTTGCCCATCATGGTGGCCGTCGCGCTCGCCAACACCATCAGCCCGATATGTCTGGTCAACAGCTGCGTTGAGCAGGTCGCTGGTCTGCTTGACCAGAACCCAGTTGTTTACTATGACGCATGCACTTCGTCGTTTGGGGCTCCTGCGACCCTTACTTCGCAGTAAGTCTTTGCGTGGCCGGATCACGGCTGTGTCATGTTCCGGTCGCCTCACTAACTGCGTCACAGCACGGTCGATACCGTCATGTCCACAATCACCAGCACCTTTCTGTCTACTACCGTCGACCAAGCCGTCAGTACCACCACTCAGTGGGACACCTCCGTCTCGAGCTTGACCACCACTGTCAGCGACGCAACCACCACCACCGACACCATTATCGTCACCGAGACGAAGACAGAGAAAGTGGCCGGTGCACCTTCAACTTCAACGGACACCGTGGTGGTCACCGAGACGAAGACGCAAACGATAGCCCGCCAAGCTTCCACATCCACCATCTGGATCACTGAAACGGCGACGGCGACGGCGGCCACCCAGCTTCCAGCTGTGAAGAAACGCGACGGCCACCCCGCGAAAAGGCGCAGGAACCGGAGGCGCCGCAGTTGCGTGCCCCGCGCGACAGCGACGACCACTTCCGCCCCAGAGACCACCTCTGCCATCGCTCTCCCTTTCGCGACCAATTGCGCCAACAGCGAAGAGTTCTCTTCCGCTTGTTCATGCATTGGTGCCGCTAGCGACGCCTACGTCACCATCACGCTCACTTCGGGCACCTCCACCGTCACTGAAACTGCTACGGAGAAAGAGGTTGTCTCGTCGACCGACGGTGTCGTCGTGACCGAAACCAGCACGACTTGGGAGACGGAAATGTCCACAACCACCTTCACCGCTACCGAGACCGAGCTAGTCACCAGCACGACGACGACTACCACCACCACCGTTGCGACTCCCACCCATGCGTATTGGCAAATCATAATGCCTGATAGCAGCTACTACTACTTGGGCTGGGGTATTTCCGGGCTCAATTCAACGGGCCAGGAGCAGCGAACCGTGTTCGCGGTTCCTTTGAGTGGCGGTCAGCCGTACCTGGTGGACCAACCCAAGCGCAAGATGTTCTTTTGGGAAACAAAAGGCCTTTCGTCTACAGTCGCCTATGGGTCTATATTCTTGCTGGAGCAGAACGTGATCCCTGCCGGCTATATCCCTATGATCTGTAATCCCCAAGAGGACGGATCTCTCATCTGCGACGCTCCGAAGGAGGGCTGGTCGCACTACCTTGACTGCAGAGGTGTGGTCTATGTGGCCCCCTCGATCTCCATGTTACCGGAATGCAGTCCTATCATGCAGTTCAAGCTTCAGCCCACCGCGCCAGAGGTGGTCACCTCCACGACGACCACGACCACGACCGTTGCGGCTCCCACCCAGGCGTATTTGCAAGTCGTAAGGCCTGATAGCAGCTACTTCTACTGGGGTTTCAATGAGGAATACCAGAGGGGCCAGTCGACGGAGCTTGACAAACAAACCGCATTCGTGGTTCCTCCGGATGGCGGTCAGCCGTACATGGTGGACCAGCCCGCTCGCAAGATGTGGTTCCGGGACATTCGGGACTCTAGTCTGCCCAACTATGGGTTCATCACCTTGTTCACGGACGAGGATGTGGACCCAGACACGGATTTCCCTGTGATCTGCAATCCCCAAGAGGACGGGTCTCTGATCTGCAACGGCCCTAGGGAGGGCTGGTCACATTATTTCACCTGCGGATTCATGGTCTTTGCGGGCGCGTTTTCTCCGCCGGAGGGTTGCAGTCCTGTGCAGTTCAGGCTTGACACCACCGAGACCGAACTGGTCACCAGCACGACGACGACCACCACCACCGTCGCCCCCACGCCGACTCCCGTCTAGACGGCTGTCGCCGAGGGGTCCTGGCAAGTCACTTTGGGCCCCAGTGGGACTCAACGATACTACACTTGGCACACGAACGATGGTGCGCTATTGCTCACTACTCTCAAGCGGATCAAATGGGTGTTTCCAGTCAGCGGAGGCCAGCCGTTCCTGGTCAGCGACCCTCGGCTCAAGTTGTATGTCACGCCAGTGTCAGACTATGGCTATTCCGGGTTGATGTTGGCCGTGTTGGAGGATGAGCAGGTCAATGCCTCAACTGATGTTCCGATCAGCTGCAACATGGGGCAAGATGGGGCTATTTCGTGCGGCCTTTCGCCGGGTTCTTATGGAAGATACTTGCGTTGCTTGGACTACACCTATGTAATCAGCGGGGAACCCACCCTTAGTTGCGAGAGTGTGGAGTGGAGGTTCATTGTGTAAGCTTCAAATGCACTCTGTCAATCTCCAGACCGGCCTGCAGAACCTGCCCACGTTCTTCGCTGTCCATTCCCGCGAGCATGATGCAGGTAGCCCCGTGACATGATGATGTTGGCCGATTGCCTGCAAACGGGCCATCTGTGATTGGTCTCGGGAATGCATGCGAGAAAGAGCACTTCAACTCGAGCTGGGAAAATTGGGCTCTTATCTCTTGAAAAGGAAGCCAATAGGTTTTAGATTTAAGGCTCAGCCTTCCTCTCCCGCTTTCAGGCTCCGGATTCTTCCCTCCTTTCAACATCGCCCATCCTCAAGACATCTGGGGACATGCCGCAACTATGGCTCCCACCCCTGGGGAAATTGGACAGATCGAACTGCCAGACGACCGCCCGAGGGTTGGCACTGGCAAGGTGTTTCCCACCAAGTTTGTCCCGGAAAGCAACAAGTCCCCGGTCGAGCTCTTCACTCCTCGGAAACGCCACATGGAGATTTTCCGGTGAGTCTCATAGCTCAGAACCCACGGTTTCAGGCTCTCCTGACACCATGATCTACGCAGATACACCCTTCCTGACGACCACGGTACCGGTCTCATCCTTGCCAGCGGCGCATGCCGGGACAACGGTCAACCCGACGCCAGCATGGGCTGGGCGTTCTACGACGGCTGCCTCGACGATGGCACCCCGCACGTCACCGCCTACCGCCTCGAGGAGAAGGGTCCCTTCGACCACGATAGTTCGGAGACCAACAACCGCGCCGAGCTCCGTGCCGTGATCGACGCCCTGCGCAACCAGTTCTGGCCGGGCGAGGGCTTCCACACGATGGTCATCGCCATTAACTCGCAGTACGTGGTGGGGGGTGCGACGGCGTGGGTTGAGAAGTGGATAAAGAATAATTGGATGAAGTCGAGTAAGGAAGAACGCAAGAATAGGGATTTGTGGGAAGCCTTACTGGGAGAGGTGGAGAGATGCAACGACCAGGGAATGGCCGTCAAGTTATGGGAGATTCCGAAGGAGTGGAATACGGTGGCTCATGATGCTGCGTATAAAGTGGCTCGAGAGGCTCCGAAATAAGGTTGCTGCTACTGATGGTAATGTTCCAGACGAGTAAATGTCGATTATTTGACTCACTATTTGAGGAGGGCATGGGAGGACAACAGAACAATATGTCGATCGTGAATGGTAATGAGTACTGAGCGGGCTTTGTCCTACCATAATTATGCCTATGTAAGTCAACGGATGAACTTTTGGGCAAGTTGTGGGACACATCTGCGGGGGACTTCGCATCTCCAAACAGAGAATGTAAAGCTCTATGCCTGATTGAAGCTCGCTCCTTGCGCAACGGACTGAACAGAGTCTGGAGGTTCAATGGCCCCGGTCCATTTATTTACTTGGGTGATTACCTTTCCGGGGGACGGGAAGCTCAGCGAAGCAATGGTCACTGCTTCTGCGTTTCACTGAGTCATGATGACCCAAGACCTCATACCTAAACCTGAACAAATCCCGACTACTCGATCAATGGAAACGACCTGTTGAAGCCCATAATTGCTCTGAGTCCTGGCCCGAAGAAGTGAAAGTCGCAGACACAACCCTCGCCATGGCATGATCCCGACTTTCGTCAACTGTATTTCGCACCGTTGTCATCGCCACAATTCCTATCATGTGGTCAAGGGCGCCACGACATGGATATAAATATGGACTGACAACGGTTGGAGAGCTGACTCGGGCGAGCCGGTTTAGAACAGGGATTTATGGGAAGAACTGCTTCGCGAGGTGAGCACTTGCTACAACGTGGGTACAGAAGTTCAGTTCTGACGGATCCCAAGGGAGTGGAATGCGGTGGCTGATGAGGCTGCCAAAGAGGCTTGCCACATGCATTAACAGAGTCTCAAACGAGCTAAATAAGAGTCATGAGGATTGCTATCAGCGAGGCGGTGGAGAGAAGCGGGAATCGGAAGACAGTATTTATGAGGGACGAGTCATACTGACTTACTCTAGTCTTGTCTACTATTTCGCAGTCATAGTTGCGTTGACAGAGTCGGAGAGAAATTGAAAAAACAGACTTCTGGTCTTGAGGTCTCAAGCCCCTTTGGGCCATGTCAGTCATATTGACAATGACGGAGAAAGTTATCGGGCTGGGATAAACAGAAAACCAACACGAAATGCAAGGAAAATGGGCGACGGAAAGGACACATCCTTTATATTACGTCACCCCCCACCTGGACCTCGAACAAACGAGGTGACGCTCTGATACAATAATTATTCTGTGACACGGAAGAGTAAATGGTCACTGGAGAGTGAGAAATGTGCATAGGGCGTGGCATTGGGTGACCTAGCTAGCTCGGAGAAACCCCTCAGAAAAGCCCAAGCCATCAATATATTTCCAGGACTGAGTGAGTGCTCAGGCCCCCTTATCACGCAAAAGGGTCGTGGATGTCGAGAACAAGGTGTTGAGGTCTCAAACATAGGATATTGAGACCTGACCCTCTCAATCCCTGTCGCATATTCCCGGAGCTTGCTTGAGTGGGTGACCGAGTGCGTGACTGAGTATCTGAAGTGTGAATATCCTTTCCATCGAGGCTGACGCTCCGTGGCGAGGTTCTGTCTTCATAGGCATGGTGGTAATCTGTTGCCTTCAAATTTCTTACCATGCGAAGAGGCGTGGCACAGAACCTCACAACAATGGCACAAACACCGCAAGTTCCACATATAAAACGAGGTTAAAATTACTGATATATCTCATCTCCAGCCAGCAATCTCAAACTGGGCTGAGAAAGAGACCTTTGGCTAAATAGGTTTAACAACAGAAAAAAATCCTGGCAACGCAGACAGACCCCGACATACCAAATGAACTCCTTTGCCTAACACTCCAGAAAACAAAAATTCCCAATAAATAAATAAAAAAAAAAAAAGGAGACTATTTCATCGCAGCGCCCTTGCCCATTCTATCTTATTTCCAAGCATCAAAACGACAAATAGATAAATAAATAAAAGGTATCCAAAAAGATTGGCGAGAGATGGAACGTCGTGACATGAGAGAGACATCCATACCTACACTAACAACCCAGCCCGGGCCTCCCCTCCCCCTCTTCATCATCATCCATCGAGACACGGGACTGGCTCAGCTTTGTTCGGTTTGACACAAGAATTGAACCCCTAGCACATAAACACATCCCGGCGACAACAACCTGCTGGCTGAGACAGAAGACAAAAACAGAACAAATGGCCCAAAGTGGTTTGCCCTCGGGCCGTTTACCACGAGAAGGTCATCAAAGCCGGGTTGAGCGCCAGCGGGAGCAGGAGATGCGACCCCGCGACGGTGGCCATGGGGAGGATGGCGACAAAGTCGGTGATGTGCCAGCTGTAGGGGATGAAGGGGGCCGTGGCGAGGATGATCATGGCGATGATGAAGATGGTGGCGAAGAGCATAGAGAATTTGAACTGGTTTTAAGTTAGCATCGAAAACACCGCAAATACGTCTCGAATCTGGCAGTGACTCACCTTCTTCAACACCTTGGGCACCTCGATGAAGAAGTTCGAAAACTCCGCCTCCTTCGCGGTAGCACCCCAGGTCATGTCGATCTCAAACATGTGCGCCAGCAACGCCTGAGAGACGTGCAGCGACAGACCACCCAGGAAAATGGCCAGCATGAAGGTCCACTTGAAGTTCTCGTACAGGGCATACAGGATGCTCTTCTCACCGACACGGTAGCGCATGACAGCAAGGGCAATGTTGCCGAGACCGTTAAATACCAAGATGATGGAGAACCACACCTGCCACGAGTCGATGTAGTACTTGTCGAGGTAACCGTTGAACCAGCCGATGAGGAAGTAGTTGACGCTAGTCATGATCCAGGCGGCACCAATGGCGTAGTAAGTACCGATGTACGACACGACGGTGACCTTCGAGGTGAAGCGGATGTTTGAGAAGAGGAAGCGGCGGAACAGCGGTGTGAACGGGCCCCTCCAGAGCCAGGTGCGGATGGGGTGGAACAGCAGCTCGTTGCAACCATAGGCGTACTTCTCCCAGCGGGCCAGCTCGTCGTACACAGTAAGCGACACACCCTCCTTGAAGCCATCACCAGCCCAAGCAGCAAGACGGATAATGTAGCCGGCGCATTGCAGACGCAGGGACATGTCGAAATCCTCGGACACGTGGCTCTCCGACCAGAACTTCTCGTAGCCGTCCTCGTCCATGTACGAGACTTGCTGAATAGCAGACCACCGGAGGATAGCGTTGTGACCGACGAAAGGGGCGACGTCGCCGTTAGAGACGGTGTACCGAATGGCGCTGTAGATGAGGTTGGTGAAGAAGGTGATGCCGTTCTCGAAGTAGGTGTGGACAACCTGCATGACGCCCGAAGAAAACTGCATGATGCCGACGTCGGGGGATTGTTCCATCTCAGAGACGGCATCGAGCAGGCAGTCGGCAGGCACACGAGTGTCCGAGTCGATGAGCAGGATGTAGTCGCCAATGCGGATGTTGCCGTCGGCCCAGGCGCGGCCGTCCTCCTCAAGGACCTCCTTGAGAGCCTTCTCGTAAGCCAGGGCTTCGTCGTGCTGAGACCAATCCGGGGTACGCTCGATGGCAGCCAGCTTGTCCTCGACCTTGCACGAGATCATCAGGGCGAAGTTCATGTTGGAAGCCTTCTTGAACTTGCCGCGGCGAACGAAGCCGTTCTCGCCGTGCTTGGGACGAGCGACCCAACCAATGCTGTGGTCGGCGTAGAACTCGATACGGGCGCGGCGCTCCTCCTCGCTGATCAGCTGCAGACCGTCGTCGTTAATAAACATGTTGGCCGAACCGCCCTGAAGCTCGTAGGTCGACATGGCCTGCTTGATGGACTTGACAGTGGGGGCAATGACAGCATTAAGGCCCTCCTTGTAAACGGGGCACTGAACAGTGACGTGAGGCAGGACCGCGGAGCGCAGACGCGGCGGGGGACGTGCGGAGTAGAACTTGGAGTTGATGGTGAGCTGGCGGATGGGACCGAAGATCTGGGCCAAGCAACCAACGATGACCTGGCAGAAGAAGAGGGTGAAGAAGACCTGGATGGGGAACAGAGCGACGAGGCCCAGACGGACCCAGTTCCCGTCGACCGAAATCTCGATGGCCAGCTGACGGAAGGCCGCGCCGAGCCCAACAGTGACGAGCAGCAGGGTGAGGGCGACAAGCCAGGCGTTTTGGAGGTGGACTGGCCGCTTCTCGGGTTTGATCTCGCCGCTCTCCTCGTCCAACTCAGGATCCGCCTTCTCTTTCTCCTTCGCCTTCTCATCCTCGTCCTCCTCCATACCCGTCTTCCAAACCAGCTGCATCAGCTCAGCCTCGATTGCCTTGGCACGGTCCACCAGATGCATAGCATCATCATCCCAGACAACGAGCAGTCCCTCTGATGCCACGAACGCCGCGAACTGGTGCTTTCGCGCTCGTGGCAGGTCTTCGAGAGTCGGCAGGATCTGAACACGAAGGCCGTTCATGAGAGGCACATCAACCGCATCAGGCGACCATGAAAGGAAGTTCTTGATGACTCGGGAGTTGACCGTCATTGCGCACTAATGACAAGTTAGTCGGAGACGTGTGCGTCGAACTGAGACCCAACAATACGTACGTGAACGTTCAGAGCAGCACAGGCCAGCGCAAATTGCGAGTTGGCCAGCGGCGGCGGGCAGGCCATGTAGTGGCCCCTCGCTTTCCTCAACAGCACACCCTCAATTTCACCACTGCCGTCTGACACCCAGAGGTGAGAGCATTGCTGCTGATAGAGGTAGTTGACCATAACCTCATGCTTGATCTCATCCAGGACGGAGCTCGCTGTTGACTTCACTGACCTGCTCGAAATGGATTGCGGCCTGGAGCTGAAGCGAGGGGTAGGTGGTTGGAGCTCGGAAGGGGGCCGCAACGACGGCGGGTTGTCGACAGACGGTTGAGTGGCATGTCTCGAGGTAGTCTTCCGTAGTGGTGATGAGGGCGTCGTCTGAGTGTTCCCCGGCCCCGGAGGCTTCTCAGCCTTGAAATAACTTCCAATGCCCATCGTGGCGGTGACCCTATATCGGGTCCTGTGTCTCCCTACTTCTTCTGATCAACCGGTGCCGTCGAGGCGGCACGGACACCCTAACCGCGCCGGGAGATAGGTAGTCAAGAATTCAGTCCTCGACCACGCAGGCCGGTGACTTTGATGTCGTGAACTCGTTCTGCAAACATGTCAGCAAGTTGGCTTCAGATGTGACACCCACGCTGCTGAGATACTGCAAGCATATCCAGCAGGCTGCGCAGGTCTCTCAATGGCAAGCCATACCTCGAGATCCGCAAAGTTGTCGTCCTCCAATGTCCTCCTGAACCCAAACCCAACTCCAATCCGTCAAGCGAGTGCACGTCTCACGAGTGGTGGTGAGACGGGGATAGCGAATGGACGGCTCTGGCGATGTTGCCGAGAGCCAGCAAAAAAGGAAGCGAGCGACGTCAACGTTCGGGGCACTCGGGACTGCAGGCGCGGCGACGAGAGCGCAAGTGAATGAGCTCACCGGACGTCTGGAAGCAAGCTCTCTCCTGGTGTTTTGGTGCCGCGATGCCGACCAAGAGACAGACAGACAGTCCTCTGCGCAGAACCCGAGTGAGCGGGAACGTGGGAAAGCGAGTGTGGTTGCTGGTTGATCGGCAGAGAGCGAGCAGCAGGAAGACGGAACCCAAGGTGACAGGGGAGGGAGCGGGACGGTGGGATCAAAAGAGTGACAAGGCCGAAGCAACGTTGGAGGCTGCTGGGAACGCTGGGAACGCCTAAGAACGGCGGCGGGGCTGGCGATTGGCTCTCACCTTCCTCCTGGGACCCTGGACGGAGCGTGGGAGGACTGGAGGTCTGGCGGGTCGCCCATGCGAGTTTCCAGGTTCGCTGGCGGCCCCCCTTCCTTCCAGGTTGGTGTGAAGCACAGGGGACAGGGGAGCATCACAGAGGCCCGTGAACTGCAACCCGGTCTTCCACGCGAAAGATGGGCCAGGTTCCAGCTTGGCACCTCAGGCCCCGTCGTCAATCTCAGGTCCGACAAGTGCTGAGTTCGCCACAGACAGACCCGACAGCATCGACCTTGCGTCTACTGTAACAACAGCAGAAGAGATACTCGGTGCTCTCTGGCCAGCGAACTGCTTGATGTAACTCAAGACATGCACTCAGTATGAAATCCGGAGCAACTACCTGATACTATCAGTCAATCAAAGACGATATCTTCACTTCGTGTCGTCATCCCGGATCAATATTTGCAACCATCATCTCCGACAACGCGCGCCTTGCTGCGGCTGTTACTGCTACGGGCGCGTTTGTGCAATCTTGGCGGCAAGGGAATTTTAGCGCACTTCTCGATGGCGTTTGGCGTGGCTGCTTGGTCGCTGCTGAGTGGAGAGCTAGCCATTGGGCTGAAGTGGGCTCTGCTATCACCTCCAAAGTCGGTCGCTTATCGCTGAGCCCCAGCACCTTTTTTCCACGGTCTGTCTCATCGGTTTGGTGGCTCTCGATAGCCACTGGGCTCCGTAGGTGTGAGACATCCGACGGATAGTGACTGTATACCGACTCGAAGAGTTGAGTTTGTTCTCTCATCAATGTCTGGTGACGATGACGTCTCTCGGCCTCATTCCACTGGAGACCTCATCAATGAGTGAGTTAGTCTTGCCAACTCTAGATACCCCTCACTTTGCGCTCTTCAACACTTCGACAAGGCTGATGGAGATTTCGCGGTCCGCGAGTTCTGGAAACCTCTCAGTGGAGCGTTCATTTCTCACCGGCGCCTTGTGTGGTGGACCTGGACTTCAGCGCCTTTCAGCTTGAAGAACAGCACCAGGGACAAGGGTGGGAAACCTGGAAAAGCTCCTCCATGCCTCCGTTTATGTCACCGTCTTGGCACCGTCGGCCTCGCCCAAGCCACATGCAACCCCCCCTAGCTTGCACAAGACAATAGCGTTGCTGCAACCCCTGAACTCGGCCAGCGATTGCGTTGGATGTTCAACATTCCCTCGCCGTCACTGCACCGTCCGTTTTGTCTTGTCGATGGTCTCAAACACACCGTCCCGTAAACCCAGCGTGGCAAACCCTCGCATGTCTTGCCCTGCGTGAACCATCACCAGCTCCTCGGGACAGACAACCAACACAGTGCATGTCAAAAACACCCAATGGCTTCGAGATCGGCCGTTTGGCGGGGCAATGGTTGGTCGCACATGTCCTCGACGTTTCACTCACGAACTGATACGAGAAGAGCTGCGAGTGGTCCGGACAGGTTACCGATCCCACGTCACCCAGTTACGGGCCAAAAATAGGGGCGGGTACTAGCTGCCCCTCTGTTCCATTGCAACCACGCAAGCATCGTGGTTGGAGGCGATGCGATCGTCCTTGCAGGGCGGACAGAACCCCCACTGACGGAAGGCCGTCGAACAGAGAGGCAAACATCGTCAAGCAACGGCTTTACAGGAGGCACAAATTCTCGATTGTAATCACAATCCAGAGTGGGAAGTCGACATCAGCTCATCGATTGGAGACGGTGCTTCGCTGGCACCCTCCCCAACCATTCAGCGTGTGTCGATTTGTTGGATATTTTCCAATATTCACAACGACTGCTTCAGCCCGCTGTGGTGTCATCATCGGCTTTCCTGCTGCACGCACCTCAATGCCGGCTGGGCTCCGTCCGGGCCCCTCCGTCACCATCCTGGACCAGAACCACCGTCCACCACCATCACCCGACGGCAAGCTTCACCATCAAGCGCGGAAGCAGGCAGGCGACTCGCCGTCCCGAAGCCCATGTCTCTACTGTACTCTAAGTATCGCACAATCCAGCTGAGCTGGACTGGGCTGGGCAAGGCTTTCCTCGTAGGGCGGCGCCACAGCCGTTAGTCGCTGGCGGTCAGCGGCATCCCAAGTCCACCGCAAAGGGGACAAACGAAAGAAAAAGTCTTTTTTTCAACCCCATGCTTGATAAGTAAACACGAGGCTTCCAATGGCCTCAATTGCGCAATCATCATCCCCCCTAGAAACATTCCCCCTACACCGAGATTTCGCGGAGATAATGTCAACACCTGTTGGGCCGCTCTCACTTGCAGAACCATGTAAGTAGAAGCACGGCGAAAACTGCCTGAATGGCAGAGCGGTGTCGTTCATTCTCCCATACAAGCCTTGATAAACTCCCTGGTTACGGTAGTAACTACCACTCCGTATCGCGGCCCTGCCCATGCAGTCAGCTCACGACCAACACATGAATCTTACCAGAACCGGCCGCAAAAACGTGCTTTTTTTTCTCACAGTCGGGTGGTTATCTGGGAGATCAATATTGCCGGGTGGATCGACGGCCGGCCGGCTAGTTAGTAGGAAGTAAGCCAATCTATCCGGGGCCGATGTGTACAGTACCCTACCCGATCGATCGATGAGCATGATTTGTTGATAGAGCACTTGGACATAGCCTTGACATCTACTTCACACTACACCGTATCCCGTAGAATTCACAGTCCAAAGGGTCTGGCGGATTCCGAAATCCCATGATGGAAGTTCTGGCCAGTGGGGAAGCAGATGTCGTTCGAACCTCAAGCGGGGTCACTGCCCACCAGGTGTTCGTCTGGTCTTCAACATGCCCAGCGTAGCGGGAAAGTGATGTTTTGTCTGCCCGCCGAAAACATGGCCTTTAGGTCATCAACTTGCGTTCCGTCTGAGACTCCAATACATTAGTAACAACTCATCACTTTCAAACGCCATAACACTCCGTACGGAGTACAGGATACGAAAATCTCGAAGCCACCGAGAATTCTTCATTCTTCCGCAACCAATCCCCGCGACCGTCCGGCGTTCCTCGCGACCGGGACCGGGACGCTGGCCGTTGTGGATCTCTCCCCAACGCCACCAAGCCCACCACGCAAAAGACCGACGTGCCCATCAAGGCCCTAACGTTAACCTCTCCACCGCTAGTTGTCAAGTAAGTAGACGAAGATAGCGCGGGAGGTTATCAAAGTGGGCGCTGCTGAACTGGCTGGTTTGGGGGGGGTTTTCCTTCCTGAGAAATGTTGACGAAAAANAAAAAAAAAAAAAAAAAAAAAAAAAAAAAAAAAAAAAAAACGAAAATTTGGTCTTGGACTTTCCAATTTTCATGAGTTCATCAACACAACCCAGGGGAGAACATTGATGAATTGTTACACAAACACGGTCATCACCCTCCCCTCCCAAATCCAATCTTCATTTTCTCTTGCTGCTGACCTCTCCTCGCACCGCTTTCCCTTCTAGGCCATAGGTGACGGAGGATCGCTCATCTGCCTACAGTACGCTAAGTGAGGTACCGTGAGGGGCGCTACAGAAAAGAGGGGCGGCCCAAAAAACGCCCAGTCTGCAAACCAAAAGGGGGTTGGAACATTGGAACATCAGAACACACAGACAGGTGAAAAAGCCACCAAACCCAAGGGAATGGTGATGCTGCCTTGCCGAGAACGCGCAAAGTAACGTTGTTTATATGTAGGTGCCCGTGAGGCTGAACAGCACGACGGGAAGCACGACGGAAGATGAAGAAAGCTTGTCATCCAAACGCTCAAGTTCAGGAGCTGGGTGGGGGTGGCGTTTCAGGCCTCACTCCAAGGTTCTCACACAACGAAAGGACCGCTCTGGTCAAAAAGTATGGGAACAGGTCTCATGTTATTGCGTGTATACAAACCAACTAGATACCTGAGATAAAAACATGAAAACACCATGAAATAAACATTACCCAAAAAGCACAAAACCCATACAGCAAGCAAAAATCCAATCTATAACCAAACACCCATCAAAACAACCCACGTACCCAAAATCACATCCGCATCACATTCTCCCAGTTTACCTCAACCCGATTTCACCTGTTCACCACCCCACAGCTTACGTCTCATGCTCGTTACCATCGCACTGCTGCCAGATGGACACCTTCCTGATCTCCAGCTGGGGCTGGGTCCAGGTGGGCAGCCAGCGGTCCTTGGCCTGCCAGAAGTCCTTGCGCGCGTTCGGCGAGCCGTTGAGCCAGGGCTTGTCGTTGGCGTTGTCCTCGAACCAGCCGTTGGTGCCGCCGACGGCGAGGTTGATGATGAGGTAAAACTCCTGGTCGAAGGGGGTGTTGTAGCGGCCCGTCTGGCTCCAAATGTCCTCGATGCGGGTGCCGTTGGCCTCCTGCACGGGGAAGTTGCCGCGCGACCACATGGGCGAGTCGAAGTTGACGTACATGACCTGCAGCAGGCGCGAGTTGACGTAGGTGAAGAGATACTTTTGCGACCACTCAAGCCCAAAGAGGTTGAAGCCGGCCGAGTAGGTGGTGTGCAGGGCCTGGCGCTTGTTGTTGGTGCGCCAGAAGCCGTCGTGATCCTTGGAAGGACCCCAGTGCAGAGCCGACGACATGATGTTGTTGCCGCCCTGCGGGTGGGTGTAGTTGTTGCCGCGGGACTCCATGATGTCGATCTCGCCGGAGCGGGGCCACGGGCCGTAAGTATCCTTGACGGGCATCATCCAGATGGCGGGCCACAGCCAGTCGCCAGCGGGCAGCTTGGCCTCGACCTCGACCTTGCCGTACCGGATCTTGGCGCCACGCTTGGTGTTGATGCGGCCAGACTTGACGGGGGGAACAATGGACGAGTTGCCAGCAGTGATGTTGGTGTAGGCAATGCAGTGCGCCGGGTCCTTGGACGTGCACGTGCCGTCCTTGAGCAGATCGATCTTGGTATCCTTCATCATGAGCGCGTCGTCCTGCAGGGTCGCCCTGATGATCAGGCGACCGTCCTCGATGAAGACGTTCTCATCGCCGCCAGTGGTCATGTCGAACTCGCCGTTACTGCAGTCACATCGTGTCAGTCACACTGCGGCACCGCAGCAATGCTCCGCGCCTTGGCTTTACTTACCCAAACCCGTTCACCTGCACCTCCTTCGTCCAAATCCTCTCGTCAAAGCCATTCTCCCAAGTCTCCAACAGCACCGGGCAGTAGTTGTGATGGACGACGCTGCGAATGCCGTCCCACACGAGGAAGCCCGAAATGCCCAAACCGACAATGATACCGAGAATGGGAAGAATGGTGACCCATTTCTCCTTGGGGTCGGCGTGCTTGGTCCACGGCTTCTCGACCTCGCCCTTGCGCACGCGGCGGGAGTGGAAGTAGCGCTGGCCACCAGCGGCACCTTCAAAGCGGGCCAAGGCGGAGGACGAACCGAAGCTACTCGGCGGCCGGGACTGCTCGGGGCTGCCAAAGGGGTTGGTAGGGTTGAGGCCGGACGAGCGGTAGGATGCCCGGGACTCGGCACCATCGCCGAAGGGGTTGCGAGCAGAGTCGGCAGGCGATCCCGGCCTTCGTGGGGTGGGTGCCGTCGTCGACACGGCCGACGCCGCAGCGCGGTCGTAGTTGTCGTTCTGGTCCATTGTATGGAGTGGCGGGCAGTCCGCCAGAGTTCAAGAGGTGGTAGTTGTCGGGGATCGTCGAGACGGCAGAGAACGACTCGGATTGCTCTTCTCTTCAAGTCTTGCCGGCAGTCCTCTCTCCAACTAGGTAAACGAGCGGCGTGGGCGGCAAAGTGATATCAACGACCAAGCACCACCAGGCCGAACCCAAGAGAGAAGAAGGATGGGAAAAGAAGTTGGTTCAAACGAAGGACACTCTCAAGAACAGCGCAAGGGAAATCTTGTGGTGTTGAGGTTGAGTGGGATGGACAAGGACAAGAAAGATGCGGCCCCAACACAGCCCGGCTTGACAAGACTCCCTGCATCGACGAGCTGGACCTGGCGGAAACCGACAGGTCCACCACCGTCGGAACCCCACTGCAGGGCAGCCCGCCGTCGAGGACATGGCAGAGCTGAACGGAGGCCCGTCCTGCGATGTTCGCGGCTGACATTACCGAGCTGTCGCCGCCATTGCGACCCTGGTTCGGGCCTCCGTTAACACTAGTGCAACCTTGGACCCCAAGCCAGGGAATCACTTCAGGGGTTAGCGATACGCCGCCAGGGCGGCTCCTGGATGAGGCGAGACCCCCCCCCCGGACCTCACCTGCGCCAAGACGACAATTTCAAGGGTAAAATATCACCTCGCCTGACTGGAGACAGGGTCCACTCAGGTGAGTCCCACCGACCAACTGGCCATTCAGAAGCAGCTCCAGCCATACAGCCACACAGCCCTAGCCACGCCACCGCTGCCGCGGAATAACGTTAAGTATGTACTGTCACCCCGCGCGCAAAGACACAGCGAAAACACATCACAGCAGTATATAATCAGTTTAATACGCGACGCGCGATGTAGAGAAGCCTGGTAGCGGTTGTAGAGAAAGTAGGTGGAAGAAGAAAAGAGGAAGAAGTTGTAGAAGTAGCTGCGTGTAGCGTGTACTTTGGTAAAAGGAGTAGGGCCTTCCAGGTTCGGCAGCCACCTTTAGGCGGCCACCTGTGGCTGCCTGAGGCCGTGCGCGAGGTCGGGCTCGGTAGGACTCACCTGAGTGGACTCTGTCTCCAGTCAGGCGAGGTGATATATTTTACCCTTGAAATTGTCGTCTTGGCGCAGGTGAGGTCCGGGGGGGGTCTCGCCTCATGTACATTCCCCTCCCAGGCTTCTGGGCCTCGAAGGGAAACGCGGCCTGGCGCAAACGCTTGGGCTAGGATTGCCTAGCGTGAGCACAAACCGAAGTGGAGTTGACGGGGGCCGTTGGTTATCGCTGAGCGCAGGGTAAAGGGGTCGCGGGCGGGCGGCGGATGTGTGCCCAGTTCGTATCGATTCAGCTCCCCGCTTCAGTGCATGCATGTTGCATGTGGATTCTTCCCGCGGTGTCCGGACAGTGGAGGAAGGATTGAGGAAAAACAAGCAGAAAACAAGAAGCCAAGCGTCCAGCTCACGTCTTACCTTAGCATCCCCTAGCGGCTGACTTGGTACCTGAGCCCTCTCCCGTTCGGGACTGGTTTAGCAGGAACGGATTTAGAGTCTATGCTTCGGGAGGGGCCAATTGCAAGGCAGTCCTCTGTTGCTCATTTCCACAATTGCTGATGGGCGCTGGTGTGAGGTGTCTTTGCTGGTGTTGATAGCGCGATGAGGTGTGGTGTGCGATCCTCGCCGCAGCCGCAAATGTTTGGGCGTGTCAATGTTCCGTCGCCGAACCCATGATTTCAGCACTGCAATTTCACTTCACTTTTCCAAACGGAGCGTGCCAAAGATAAAACTAGCTGACGTCAAATCGATGGTGCCCTACACTATGGATTAAGTATCGAAAATGCCCTCGGCTTCTAGTGTCTTCGGCTAAGTACTGTTTAGGTAGCCCAGCCCTACGCCATAGAACCATTCCAGGTTGGATGAAGGTAATGAATGACAATCGAGTCGAATGACAATGACGACAAGACTGTCAGACCCAACCCAACAACACGGCTCTTGTTGATGGATCGCCCGGCAGTTGTCCAGAATGCACCTTCGCCGCAGAACCCCTGCTCCGGCTAAAAAAAAAGCCCGTCCAGACTGCCGTGATCGAGTCAACGCCGGAGTCTCCTCTACTCAACAGACTTGTGAGCCGGGATTCTGGTCGCAAGTGTCTCCCGATTGTCGGACCTCATCCCGGCTTCCCACGTGTCGAGCATGGGGTCGCGCGGCGATTAGCCACGTGCGGTGAGTCCGGGCTTCCGGTCCGTTGACAAACACAAACCCGGGATGTTCAGAGCTTTGTTGGTGCGAGATCCAGCCGAGAACGGGCACGGCCTCCGTTCTGTTGGTTCCATTTCGGAGATCCCGTTCCTTCGGCAATCCACCGAGCGAACATTCCGTGATCCGGTGGATTGGTTCGATCCCAGAGGTCACACGAGTGTCTCCCCACCAGCTCTTGGCCACGGTGAACTCAACGGATCCTGGATGTCTGTTATGACCCACTGCCATCATCAGAAACATGGCGCCAACCAGACTTATTGATGATAGCATGTCAAAAAGGTTTGCGGAGATGCCCCTCACGACGATGATCCGTTTAGCCTGATGTTGTGCGGGGTTTTGACAACACTTGGAACCCCTTGTGGTGTAGTTGGCTATCACGTTCGGCTGTAATTGGATGATTTCAAACCGAAAGGTCACCGGCTCGATTCCGGTCGAGGGGACTTCCTTTTGCCATTTTTCTTTTTGTGATTTTGAGATTCGAGATGATGTGTTGAATCGTATTTTTGGCATTTTTGCGGTGTTAACACAAAAAAAATGTGCAGAAGAGGATATTTTCAATACCTGCTCTCTTATCCAGTTCGAGTGTCAGTAGTTGGAACGTAAAGATGACGCCAGCTGCCCAAAATGACATTGGCATGACATCTCCAATATGAAACTGGCAATATAACATTGCTAGGTGAATATCGTCGACTTGTCTGTCCATTATCGAGGACGACAACAGTGCTCCTACGCTGTGTCTCTTCATCAAACCTGCTTGCACATCATGGCATCGATCAGACCACACCTCTCCTTCGGCTGTCTACATGAACCCCCAAGTCCAGGAAGCGCTCAACATCTTCCAATGACACAAGGACAGTTTGACACACCTCAAACTCCCGGCTTCCGATCGTATATCCATCGATGACCTCGAGCAGCAGCATCCAACTTGACTCAGGGAACGAATACAACAGAGCCTGCCTGCTTCAGACATCCAGTTCGAGTCGCTACATCTATCAACTTCTCCTCGGGCAAGAGACGTCCGGGCCAGTTCCTCAGATCTGCTGATTCTAGCAGACATCGCATTACATCTCATTATTCAAGTATTGACGAACTGACTAAGAGTCCCTATCCGTCCTCAGTCGGTGAACTCTACGTCCTACCTGCTTTACCTGCACTATCCATGCTTCGTCTCTTCACACCTCCATGCTTTTGACAAGATGATAGAAGTTTTTGGAGAGAAGAGAAATGGAAGGTTTTCAGAATCCGAGCTGGCGGAGAGAGAGAAGAAGAGGAGGCGAGCCCGCCGTCGAGGACATGNNNGGGGGGGGGCTTGTACATTTCCGTGCCTTTCATTCCTGGACGCAGGGACGAGAAGAACGCTCTTTCGCTCTTCTTCGTCAAACTTCACCTTCCATAAGTTCTTGCCCCCTTCAAACGGCCTGGGTACCTGAGGTAGGTACCTTACCTTAGGTACTTGGCCACTATGTCTTGGGCTTGAGGAGGCTGCGGCAGTTGAGAGCAACGAGCTTCAGTTTGTTCGTCTCACGGTTTTTACCCAGGGCCCAGGCCACCGCCAGATCGAGGCATGAGAATAGGATGAAGAAAAACCGAAAAGAAAGTGGAAGAACCATATACCTCAACGAAGCCGTCATCGCCACCCAGACTGACCAATTTCCTCAACTCTCACACATCACTTTCAATAACATGCCAGTTGTCTGTCGCCTCCTTTACATTCCTTCTTGTATGTACAATTATCATCGAACGGAATCCAAAGCGTATATCCATCCTACACATCTTCTGATGCAGAGATTCCGGCGATGACGGTCTCTCGACGTTACTCCCTCGACTAGTGAGACGGCTCCGTCTTTCTCTCGCAGACGACGCTTTCAAAAGGCCTGCGATATGCAGAGTAGCTCAACCTCGTTCACTGACTTGATAATTAAACTGACATAGATATTATGAAGTATATGTTGAGAAATATAAGCACGGGTAACGCAGATGATGTTTTGCAACATACTTACCGTCAAGGCATCAAACAACCCCCCCGTATTATATTCTAACAGCTTCTCGATGTTCCCTTGCCCTGACAAGTCTACCCATGATCAAGTTTGCCCAAGTCCGTGACAACTTCGACTGTCCAAGCAAAACACCCACCACACCATCATCCGTCCCATAAACAACTCCTATATCTTGCGTTGATGCATTACTCCTTCATCTGTCACAGACGAAAACTCGCTTCAAATCAAGACAAAACGACTAGCATGATCCCACCCTCACTACTCCTACTCCTCTCAACCTCAGTCCTTCCCTTCTCAACTTTACCTGTCCGGTCAACCTCGACCTCGACATCCAACTCGCCAGCCGAAGCTTCTAGAACTCACCAACGCGCCCTTCCAACCCGGACAGGACGTTTGAACTCGAAGGGATGCCTGAAGGAATCCTTCACGTCAATGCTACTCAGGGCTGTTTATTGGGATGTCATCACTTCAGCCAAGTGGCAGAATACCACAGACAACCTCCCTGGTTCTCCAAACCACCATTTTCACACCCATTTTCAAGACATCAACGCAGGCAATAGAGGATCATGGGGCAAACGGAGGCCCACCTCACCGAACTTGTCTCATTCATCAAGTCATGCCTAGGTAAATGCTCATCATCACACACCCCAAACTCAAAACCCAAGGGTCCGAAAAAGATGAAGAATAATCTTCTCAAAATATTCCACCGTCAGGGAGGAGAGAAAGCAAGAAGCAAGTTTCAAAACCCCCTCCCCAACAAAAACCCTCCCAAACAACCAAAAGGGGGGTTCTCAGACAGTGCCAACAAATCGTTGGATGTCCTCAAACCCAACGAAGCGAAGTTTCGAAGTCAAAAACGTGCCATTTGCCCATCCCCTGTTTCTCAAAGCCAGCGAAGCTTGAGAAAGCAAGCATCAACAAAACCCCGCCAGAACCCCCATGCTACCAAAACCACACATTGGTAGTGTATCCATCCATCCGTTGCCATATTGTTTTTTGCCTCACACAAGCTCTCTCGAGATGGCTCGTTGTCATATAGTCTTGGGGGGTATGTACTATGTCGTTCGTTCAAGGGGTCCGGTCCTTCGCCGCGTTTTTCAGATACACACACATGATATGTCAAACGCCTAAAACCAAAAACAAATATGCCTCTCACTGCGGGCCGAAAAACAAGCGATGTACAAATGGCCCGTGACACTGAATCGAAAAAGAAAAGCAAAAAATGGGTTGCCCATCTTCGTTTGGGCCCAAGATGTAGATAGATTCATCTACCTTGACAGATCAAAGCTACCTTACGCAGCGAAGACCGCAGGCTGGCCCTGGGGCGGGGCGACGTTCTTGTCATACTGGCCGCCAACGTTGCCTATAATGCACAGTCAGTAATGCTCGATAGAAAGGATCAGGACTCAGATATCACATACCCGGCGGGGAGTAGTTGCAGACGGTGTACCACGAGGACATGCTGCCGACAATGGTACCGGCAGGGCAGAGGACGGTAGCGCAGCCGACCTGCTTGGTGCCCTTCCAGACGGCCTGGGTGAAGTGGCCCCAGTCGTGGAAGCGAGCCATGTTGGGGCTGGGCTTGCCGTACTCGCTGGAGAAGAGATTGACCTCGCCGTTGTACCAGCCGTCGCTAGCGGCCCTGGCCACAGAGTTGACAGCACCAACGCTCTGGAGCTGCTGCTGGCTGGATGAAGCCCACATGGCCAGGTTCTGGCCGTAGCCACCACCGTTGATGGAACTAAGTAGCGTGTCAGTGTCATGTTCGGACCGAAATGGACTCCTCTCTGAGACTTACGTGTCATGAGCAAAGACGCAGCGCGAGGCGAGCACCTTGGCCGAGTTGGCGAGGGAGTCGCTCCAAGAGAGATCAGGAGCTGAGTGGTTGGCACGGTGAATGTTGTGGTGGAACAGGGCAGCGCTGACGTAGTCGTTGGGCTGCTGAGGCTGCTGAGGCTGCTGAGGCTGAGGCTCAGGAGTCGGTTCGGGCTCTGGCTGGGGCACCGGCTGAGGCTCGGGCTCGGGCTCGGGCTCGGGCTCGGGCTGCGGAATAGGCTGGGGTTCAGGCTCCGGCTCTGGCACTGGAGTGGATGCAGGAGCGGGATCGGGGGTGGGATCCGGGGTGGGCTCCTGCGGTGTCACCGGTTCCTCGGTGGTCTCAGGAGGCGGCGGGGGAACCTCCTCCGAGGTAGACTCGGGCTCTGGCTCAGGGATCGAGGTCGTGAGCACCTCTTCCACCACAGTGGTCGAGGGCCTGGGCCGGCCGCGATGGAACGCCGTGAAGGTGTCGCCCTCAGTCACAGTGACGGTCACCCACTGAACGACGATGTCCGTCTTGGTGTAGACCTTGCGGGGAAGGATGGGACCGGCAGCGCAAAGAACGGCGCCGCAGGTGGCGAGAAATGCCGAGGCCTTCATTGTGATGGTTGATGTTCTGAGGTATAGTTAGCATGCGTGCATTCATGAGTGGTGAAGTCCCATCAAGGTCTCTTATAAGCTTTTGCTGTCCAGCACAGCGGCATGCGAAATCGGTGGCGCAACCCTAGAGGATTGCGGTCTCCTTTGCCTCTGTGTCCAACTTCCCGCCCACGAGTGACCAAGTGGGAGTAGGTCACAGAATGACAAAGTCACCTTGAGCTGAGACAGCTCATCCTCAATCTCAACGGACGCTCGAGCTGTGTGTGGGGCGAAGCTTTGATAGACAATCGATGATGGCGTACACGGCCAACCAGCTGGAACGTACCTTCGTGTGGAGGAATATGGAGCGGATAAGTCAAGGTTATAAGGTCAGTGCCAGCTGGAGAAAGCAGCGCAGCTGTCGGTGGGGGATCCGTCAAGGACACGAGTGAGATGATGGTATGCTCGGGGCCGAGGGAGGGTGAGACACGTTGAGTTCGGCCTGGGCTACGTTTCTGAGATGACGCTCGTTGTCCTTCACAAGCTGTTGGATGATGGGATCCACGTTGCTGGCCAGCCACACACGAAATCTGGGTTGCTCAAAACGCTGGATGACAGCACTGCCGTCGAGAATGCCAAGTTTGAGTATGTCTTATTATTGCGGTTGATCGAAAAGGAGCGGAATGCGGAATGTGCCGAAAGGAACGAAATGCGATATTGAGGCGAGACTCGAGCGAGGAGTGCTGGAAACTTGACGGGCTCAAAATCGCAATGAAAATGCCAAAAAAGGAGTGGAACGAAGTTGAAAAACTTCTAAGTGAAAAAGGAGTGTAGTGGAAAGAAGGGTGTTGAAAGACAAACCCGGTGGCCGCAGGTGAGGAGGGAAAGGTGGGAGAAAAGGCCGGAGATGAAGTTTAGGCGGGAATGAGACTGTTTTCTTGGATTTCGGGGTGAGCGGGTGGGGCCGGGGTGTCGCTGGGGGTGTGACCCCGGACGGCAGAAGACAGGCAGACTCCTGGTTCCTTCAAGCAGGAACCAAGCAAAAGATCACTCCTTCAATTTAGGTTTGCGGGGGCCTCTGCTAATTGCACCACCGCCCTTCATGGTAGCGATGAGGATTTCCCCGATCCCTCCGAACAAGAGAGATCGAGATATACTAGTACAATCTATACTATATAACATGGGAAACGACACGGACTATAAGAGAGCAGGACTCGACTGCCCAGCCGTCATCTCGCGGGCAAGAGATGAGGTGGCGTCGCTGCAGCCCAAAGACAAGAGAAGCAGTTTGGAAATCGCTCTGCCAGTCATCGAGTAACACAGCATCAGCAGGCCAGGCCATGATTTTCGTGGCCTCTTGGGGACGTAGCGCGGCTAGGGGTCATTGGCTTTGCGGCCTCCATGTTGCAGCACGTCTTGGACATGGCATGTTTCTGAGAAGACCGCCTTTTGGGACCTGGGATCGGTCCCTGACAAGAAGCACCAGCTGGAGCAGAGGATTCTCCCGGAAGCAGTGCCAAGCAGCTGTGTTCGTCTGAAGCTGCGACGTCAGAGCAAATTGCGCCGCGCCTCCATCAATCCCCCTGCGGTGCCGGCGCCTGAAGAAGCTCAGCCACCAGCCGCCAATGGCATCGCTGTGCCTTGCAGAATGCGGGGTGCCATCCCAATTCGGGCAGTCAAGACTTCACGTCACGCTCCCGACAAATGACATTGCCATGCGGCCTTGACTTCATTTCACGGCTGTCCGATAACGTCATGAATGAGCCCTTGGCGCATCGGTGAGCGATTCAGAGGTTGATGGACGACCTCGGAAGGTCCAAACGTGCCCAGGAATCCATAAAACAGCGAGCGAGTTTCTTCACGTTGTTGTTTTGTTCCTGATCTGCGATTGTAAATGCAGTCCCCAGTTCACGCTGTTTCGAGATCCTCAGTTTGTTCATGCAGCGGGCCGCGTCTGCGCCTTCAGGGGCTTCGAGGCAGTCTGCCAATCAGAGCAAGGCGGCATTCTGAAACACGCCAGCTTCCGTGTCAGACCCACCAATCGAAGGGCCCGCTTTTCAGACTTGGCAACCGAATCCTGAGATGAACTTCAGAGGTCTCGACCGCTGACAATGACGGCAAATCCCGAAAGAAGCTTCAAGTGAATAAACATGGAAAACAGTCAGCATCATCATGACCTGATGTGCCGTTGCATTTCCAAATGATTCTAAGCCGGCAAAATCCTTTGTTGCAGAAGATTGTGTCGGAACTTTTGACATTATGGAAACCACCTTTCCTACGAATAGCCATGCTGCCAGCAACAACATCATCCATGATTCACCTCAGCATGGATGATCAACAACAACGGACGGCCTGTGGGGTCCCAACTCTCAGCAACCCGGTTTTTGCTTTGTGCAAAACACGGAGCACTGCCCAATACTTATTATACGGCAACCCGGAAGCACTTCACAGCACTCGAAGGAAACATAATTCCAATTTATGCCATCTGCAGTATCAAAGTTCCAGAACTTCTGCCGACTTGCCGATCCCGACCATCGAACCGCGCGGCGATCCCCGCATCGCCGGAGCGGTCGAGTGGCTTGTTTTCTCCACACCATGCCAACTTGAAAACAACCTCCGCTGCAAGTTGCGCCGATCATGTCCCGGTATATCATCTACTTGTGGGCTTGGTATTTGCTGTACCTGCTGAAAGATGATGATGTTGCACCTAAATACTATTTGAGGAATAAGACATAGGTGTCCATCCCGTGCTCCAACATAGACCTTGACGTGTTCATGATATGAATGACTGCAGTTCCAGACTCTGACATTCTCATACATCGCAGCTGTGCCTTCGACCTTCTGGCCCCCATCTTGCCCATCTATGATGAGAAGTGCCACACCCTTACATTCCCTTAGGTACACCCTTTCCTCAGCAATGTTAGGCACCTACAAAGCACTATGTAGTAAGCTATCTCCACCCTCTCCCGTGTCTGCGTGTAACGAACGCCTCTGCCGCCAGCAGGGGCCGGTCCTTCTATTCCACCAGCATGTGGCAGACACGCAACGTCCCACGACACATTCGCGTAGAAGCAACTGGCTTCTCTCCTCAGCTCACCTCATCCCGCCTCATCCCAAGGCTCATATGGCAGGCATCCAACCCGATTGCTTGCCATTTCCAGTTTTGCTAAGCTCTACTCATAGATATCCTCGTGCTCCAATGTCTTCCATGTGGCAGGAGGTCTTCATGGCCAGCCCACACCCGCCAGTACTCGAGACAAGTTCACAGTGGGACGAGGCAAAGGCGAGTTGCCGCCTTCAGTGCGGAGAAGCTTGTGAGGGATAGAGAGTGTGCTGCCGTCGAGAGTGAGCGGGAGGCTGCATCGGAGGAGCATGCCGTGACCATGAGCACCACAACACCCACGTTTGATACTTAGAGTGTGACGAATGGGTATGAACTGGGGTCCTTGATCTGGTCTCTTGGCTTGAAGATAGAGGAAATAGAGGTTCCCTTATTGTCCATCCCAGAAGCACAGTTCGGAGGACATGTCAGCTTCGAGAAATGCTGACCAATATGGTACAATAACCCAATGTGAAAGGTTGCACGTTTTACACAAGGAAATCGATACAGACCCATGGGTTGTGTTGGATTTGACTCAGATGTCATCAATCATCGATCCCAACATGAGCAAACTGTCCCTCTGGATCAGATAAGTTTGAATCATGTCGAAGCGGTGAGGCTCAGACGAGATGAAACTGAAACTGGGGCCGTAACGAGGACCTGCACCTGATGTCGAATGTCAAGCCTAACAAGCGCGGCGGGTATCTTGGGTCGAGCTTCATGATAAGACAGAGGGTGGACGGGCGAGAGATCCGTTGAGTTGTGGTGCTGTCTGAGACAATATACTTCAAATCTCTGGACCATGGAACTCATGGAGAAGGTTCCTCTCTCTTGACCGCCGTCAGCTAGCCAGATGAATGTCTGCTGATGATCCATGACTGTCGCCTGAGTATTCTGACAGACCATATTGACAGGCAAATCGAGAGCAATGTTTTGGACCAATTCGGTTGGTCTCCTCCCGAAACTGGAGGGGCGATGTCTTGGGGGTCAGGAGGGCAATATGTCTCAAAATCTTCTCAAAGGATCACTGCGGTGATGCCGAAGGGCGACAAGAAACAAGAAAGCTGACAGATATGGTCGAACGAGCCGTCTAACTCTGGTTTTGGTATGTACACGCCCTGTCTTCCTCTCTCAAGCAGACTCAGCCTTCGACTCAACCTTCGGCTCGCTCTTTTCTTCAGCCTGCCCCGGAATGAAGGGCTTGAATCCCCGCGGGATCCATGCATGCGCAAACACTTGTGTTTGACGAAGGTGCACAGGTGTAGAGTTCGCAGGCTGATCGGGGATGACCTTCTCGAGTTTCTGTGGGGGTAAAGTATCCATGTCAGGACAATGACTGAGGGCAGGAAGTGAAGGAGCGGACGGTAAACGCACCAGGTTCTCATAGACACACTTGTTAAGCTTCCACTCCTGGGGCCGGCATTGCCACAGCTGGTGGTTGTTATTGTCGAGGCACTTCCAGTGGGCGCGGAACTGCTCAAGGCAGGACTTGTTGATATCCTCGAGCCTGTGATTGAGGAGTCAGCCGAGGGCATCCTCACACGCTCCAACACGCCGTCCAGCTCCAGGCCCTCCCAAAACGTTTCCCTCAACGTTGCCACTCGGTACGTACACGCTCCGGGCGCAGCGGGTGACTCGGCGGCCCTCCTTCAGACACTCAAACTCGCCCCTGCCGGGGTTCTCGGTCTTGCATTGCATGTAGTCATCGTTGTAGTCCTTGCACCGGGCGCCGATGAAGAAGGAAGCTGAGAGCAGAGGGGCGGAGCTGGCGCCAATCTCCTTGACCTTGGGGATATTGTCTGGCAGCGGGGTCGTGTCATAGAGGACCTGCTGGTTGAAGCTGCGGTTTCGTCAGCACAATGACCGTCTTCTTTCGCACCATGACCGGCCCAATTGGCATCCGCAACAGCCAGGGCTGGATTGTCTGTCGCAAGGGACCACATACACCGGCTTCCGCGCTGCCATGGTGACGTTGTGGGCAGGCCCGTCCTGCGATTCGAGAGTGTCGTGCGTGGTTTGAAGCTCGGGCTGGTGATGCTGTCGTCCCGATCGACCTGTGAGAGGTGCTGCTTGCTTGGATCATGCCCCACTTCACCCCTCTGAGCCTCCGATGATTGGCGGGCGGTTTGAGGCGCTCGGGCCACAGCCATTGTGGAGCCGGGCTGTTGACTTCCCAGGCGGGAAACCGCGACGATAACAGATCAGAGCTCTTGGGTCGGTGTCAAAAAAGCTGAGCTTCTGATTTGAAAGTTCAACCAGAACACCCGACCAACATCACCAACTTGATCTCGATTTTTTTTTTTCGCAGGACGGCTTCGTCGTATCGCATACAATCGATCTCTGTGCGCCTAGTTTTACGAAGTCTTGTCGATTTGTTCCGCACTCCTTTTGTCTCCCTTCTTGAAGCCGCGCGCATCGCTGAGACCAAAACAACCTCCGTGACGACGAGTCGACCTCAGAACCTTTACAATGTTTTCCTCTGTGAACCGGCAGCCGGGCCTGCTCGGCCCGAGCTCGACATCACTGTTTGGTGTTTCCACGGTACCTTTGAGTGATCATTTCTTTTCTCTAACCTGACAGGTGCTGACTCGAACCTCTACCACAGCAGCAACAACAACAACAGCAACAACAATTACAACAGCAGCAGCCGCAACAGCAACAACCCAATCCGACTCCCCAGCTCAGCAGCTCGCTCTGGCAACCTAATAGCCACACAGGATGTGCGTCTCATACCCAAAGCCGACTCGTCGTTCCGTTGAGTATTCGTGCTCGATGCTGACTTGGTCATTCCACCCAGACCAAAAATCCATCCCCGACCAGATCAAGCTCATCATGGAGAAATGGGACCCCCAAAACCCGAACTGCGCGTTCAAGACCTACCTCTACAACAAAGTCGACGAGCACACCGTCCCGCTGTACGGTCCCGGCCCCCTCGACGACCCCAAGGAGTGGGAGGAAGCTCTCCAGCAGAAGCCCGCGCCCAACTTCATCCCCGTTCTCTGCGCTGGTTTCCCCGCCATCATCGCGCGCGTGGCGCTCCAGCGCCGCGTCATGGTCGAGTTCAACCACAAGCTACACGCTATCAACGCGAGCCTGGACGCGATCCTGTCGAAGCACGACCTCGAGCACACAGTGCGCGCCTTCAATGCCCGTCGCCGCCATGCTGAGCTGAGCAAGCGCTGCCTCGCCCTCGCCTCGCGCGTCCAGGTCCTGCGCAACCGCGGCTATGCCCTCAGCGGCGATGAAGACGAGCTCAAGCAGAAGCTCACCCGCATCGAGAAGAGTATCCAGGACCCGGCCCTCAGCGCGCGCATGGAGGAGCTGTGGAGCCGCCTCATTATCCTGCGTGGGTATGCTGAGAGTCTGAAGGATGAGATTAGCAAGCCTGGGGTTGCGGAGGCGGATGGGTTGGATGAGGAAATTGAGGCTAAGGCGAAGAAGGTTGGTGGCCGCCCCTTTCCTTGGACGATGTCATTGTGGGCAATTTGCTGACATGTTTATTCGATCAGATTCTCGAGGACTACGAGAAGCAGCTCCAGCACTTGAAGAAACAAGTCGAGGAGGCCAAGAAGGACTTTGCCGAGTGGGAGAAGCAGCACAACCCGGCGCCGGCGCCGACTTCGTCCTAGGCAACCTCCTCGGAGGACGAACCAGAGATCTAGAGAGAGCTGAGGTGTTCATGATCTTCGGGCACTGAGATGGGTTGTGTTAATGGGATTAGAGTGTCAATTCCTGGGTTACTTAATGTGGGAATAACCGGAGTCCGAGTCCATGTTTACTGTACCAGCAAGGCAGTTGTGCAGGCTAGGATTGGACGGATTCAAACAGGAAGAGGTGGAATGGAATCATGCATGGGCTGTGTCATTATGTAATTTTCTGCCGAAAACCTGATACCCGGTTCCCTCGCCGCCCGCTGTAGTTTGTTCTCCTGGCTGCCAGTGCTGTTTTAGATGCTCGATATCTCGTACACCGACAGCGCTTTGTGACGTGGACCCAACGCTGATTCCCTTTACCCATACCCAAAACTTTGAGTTGGGTTTATGCATCTCTGTACGGTGCCCGCCCTTTTTTAATGGACATTGCCCCCAGCGGTATTGCCGTTTGGACGTGTGTACACAACATGTGTTATGTGGTAGGTATGTACGTGTCGGCAGTGGGAGAGGCATCTCGCAACTTTTGTCTTCCGCTGTGATCGACGTTCTTTTATCGATGATGGCCCCTCACCATCCATCCACGTCCCGGCCTGTGTTCAGGACCAGTTGGCAAGGGGGAATATGTGCGGTCGCCATGGCTTAGAACATCTTGGAGACGGCTTCGATGACGAAGGGGGCTGGGAAGGAGAGCGTTTATGTTAGATTATGAGTGTGCGATGACGGATAGGCAAGACGTACAGAGATACAGGATGGCGGCGGTAGCCACGGCGCGCCGGACAGTGAAGGCGGCCTCGGCCTCGGCGGCGCGAAGCTCCTCGGGGGAAATCGGGGGGGGTGCGACTGTGGAGGGGTTGGATGGTTAGCAGGTTGCAAGTGGGTGGTATGGCATGGAGTCTGTTGGGGAGCGATTGGGCGAGGGTTGGGTCGCAGATGGGGTTGGGATGGTGTCAATGATTGTTGGGAGTGGTAGATTGGTAGACTTACAGCCGCCGAACATTTTTGCGGTTGTTTTGGAGGGTGTTTGGGTGGTTGTTGTGGTGCTGGTGTTGTTGTGGGTGTTGGTCTTGATTGAGCCGCCGATATGGAGTTGAACTTTTTTTGACCTGCACCCAGTGACGCCATGCCACGCCCCGAACGGCCAGACCGGTAGAGGCAAATCCGGGCCAGACCGGTGGAGCCAAGTGTGAGGTGGGGCCGATCCTGCAAAGACCAAAGTCTTTCTTGGCGCCGGGCGGTGGCCAGTGGCGGCCGTTTCCGTTCGGAAGAGAGAGAGAGCTCACCATGCTGCTGGGAACCTAACCTGGAAAACTTCCACTGCGCCTGCTGCACGCACCGGCTTTGCAGCGGTTGCAGGGGTGCCGAGAATACCCGATATCAGCGGACGCTCGGATCTGGGCCGGAGCCTGTGCCGTTATCCATTATCAATTGGTATCAGCGGGCAGGGCATCCAGGGCGGCCAGCACACATCGCGACAATTATCATGTGGACGGCAGGGGCGAGGGGCGAAGTCGCGAGGGCCACACGGAACAGGCAGGACCGGACAGGATGGGCACCGATAGCGGTGGGCTGCCCGGGCTCGGTTGCTCCTGTCCTGCCTTGTTCCGTGCTGTTGTGGAATGCACAATATCCATGATGCGATGGATGGTTTCACCGACTCTCGGCAGAGCACGAGGTTTGTGTCTGCTTTCCCCAGATTCTCCCCAAGGCTATAACCATCGCCGCTCTGGGGTCGCTGGACCGTTGATGAGGTGAACGGGTCTGGATTTTCTGGGTTCCTGACTCCAATTGCACCCTTCGGCTGTCCCTGGCTTGGCATTATCACATTTCTGACCTTTTTTTACTTGTTTGTTCCATTTTCTTCGGCCGTCGATCAGGTCCGGCCCGGCTGTGGGGAGTGGCGGGGAGCCGCGGTGAAAGGAAAGAAAATCCTCGGATACCCATCCTGGGCTTCGAGATTTCGAGACTACTACACCGTTCCGTCATCACTCCTTTGTTCGCATACATAGCTACGCCCCTTGGACTCGGATCACTCGAGAACCTGACTTCTTTGGCAAGCCAGGTCGTTGTTTGATCCTATCACCACCATGGCGTCGCGGCAGATCGGCCGCCTCGGCCAGACCCTTCGGACCTCGCTGCGCGGACCGCGCGCCGTGGCACCCCTCGGCCGGTCCTGGATGTGTTGCAGCACACCCTCCGTCAACGCTATCACCGTGCGGTGGACGAGCTCTGCCACAGACACAACCCAGGCACGCCCCTTCGTGAGGCTGCCGAAGCTATTCCCGGCTACCGAGTCCTTCGCCGGCCGTCACATTGGCCCCGACGATGAGAGCGTCCAGCAGATGCTCAAGGCCCTGGACCCTCCTGTCGAGTCCATCGACCAGTTCGTCCGCCAGGTCATCCCCGCCGATATCCTGTCGTCCCGTGAACTGTTCCCCCAACCTCGCGATGCTTTCGACTCGGTCACGACTCGCGCCACCCGCGAAGGCCACCAGGAATGGGAGGTGCTTGCCCTGGGCCGTGCCATGGCCGAGAGCAACAACACCAGCCGCAAGAACTTCATCGGTGCTGGATACTATGGTACTATTACCCCTGAGGTGATCAAGCGCAACGTGCTCGAGAACCCGGCTTGGTACACCAGCTACACCCCGTATCAGCCCGAGATCAGCCAGGGCCGCCTCGAGTCCCTGCTCAACTTCCAAACCCTCGTGTCTGATATGACGGGCCTTCCCATCGCCAATGCCAGTCTTTTGGATGAGGGAACCGCGGCTGCCGAGGCTATGACCATGTCCATGAACGTTTTGCCTGCATCTCGCGCGAAGCGTCCCGGAAAGACATACGTTGTCGATAAGAACATCCACCCTCAGACGCTCAATGTCCTGCGCAGCCGCGCTGAGGGGTTTGGCATCGCCGTCCGCGTCATGGACCTTTCCGGTTCTGACCTGTCGGAGCTGCAGAGCATTGGCAACGACCTGGTCGGTGCCCTTGTCCAGTATCCTGACACCTACGGCAAGGTCCACGACTTCCGTTCTCTGGCCGAAGTCGTTCATAAGCAAGGCGCCCTCCTCGCCGCCGCTACGGACCTGTTGGCGCTCACTGTCTTGACTCCCCCTGGTGAGTGGGGTGCCGACATCGCCTTCGGTACCTCTCAGCGGTTCGGTGTCCCGCTTGGCTTTGGTGGCCCGCACGCCTCCTTCTTCGCCGTTACCGAGAAGCACAAGAGGAAGATGCCTGGCCGTCTGATCGGTGTCACCAAGGATCGTCGGGGTAACCGCGCTCTTCGGCTTGCCCTCCAAACCCGCGAGCAGCACATCAGGCGCGAGAAGGCCACCAGCAACGTCTGCACCGCCCAGGCCCTGCTCGCCAACATGAGCGCCTTCTACGCCATCTACCATGGCCCTGCTGGCCTCAAGAGGATTGCCGAGCGTTGCAATCTGGGCGCCCGCGTCGTTCAGGCGGCTGCTAACCATTTCGGCTTGGATGCTGGGTCTGAACCAGTGCCTTTTGACACGGTCGTCATCTCGTGCCCCGGCAAGGCTGCCGAGATTCGGGATCTTGCCAGGGACGAGGGCATCAACATCCGCTACGACGGCCCTGACCGCGTTGGCATTAGTGTGGACGAGACGGTTGAGGAGCGCGATCTCCTTGCCTTGATCAAGGTGTTTTCGCGGGCGAGTGGTGGTGCTTCTGGAGATTCTCTCACCAACTTCGCCCCGCTTCTCGAGCGCTTCTTGACCGAGTCGCAGTCTGGCAGCATTCCCGAACCCCTTCGCCGGAAGTCGGCATACTTGACGCACCCCATCTTCAACACGTACCATTCCGAGACGGAGATGCTGCGTTACATCCACCATCTGCAGGCCAAGGATTTGTCGCTCGTGCACTCAATGATCCCCCTGGGGTCCTGCACCATGAAGCTCAACGCCAGTACCGAGATGGCTCTCATCACGCTGCCCGGCTTCTCGAACCTGCACCCGGCAGCGCCAGTCGAGGATACACGCGGGTACCAGAAGCTCGTCAGCTCGCTCGAGGATCAGCTGAGGGATATCACGGGTATGGACGGTGTCTCCCTGCAGCCGAACTCGGGTGCCCAGGGTGAGTTTGCCGGTCTCCGGACCATCCGCAAGTACCATGCTAGCCGTGGTGAGGGCCATCGCGACCTGTGCCTCATTCCTGTGTCGGCGCACGGCACAAACCCGGCATCGGCTGCCATGGCCGGCATGCGCGTGCTTCCGGTCAAGTGTGAGCCCAAGACTGGCAACCTGGACTTGGCGGACCTCGAGGCCAAGTGCAAGCAATACTCGTCTCAGATTGCTGCCATGATGATCACGTATCCCAGCACGTACGGCATCTTCGAGCCGCAGATCAAGAAGGTGTGCGAGATTGTGCATGCCCATGGAGGCCAGGTGTACATGGACGGCGCCAACATGAACGCTCAGATCGGCCTCTGCTCTCCGGGCGAGATTGGTGCCGACGTTTGCCACCTGAACCTGCACAAGACGTTCTGCATCCCGCACGGCGGCGGTGGTCCTGGTGTCGGGCCCATTTGCGTCAAGAAACACCTGATCGAGCATCTGCCGACGAAGGATGTGGCCAACATCGAAGACCCCAATCGCCCCGTTAGCAGCGCCCCGTATGGCAGTGCTAGCATCCTGCCCATTAGCTGGGCTTACAACACAATGATGGGTAAGTTTACAATGTAGCATTATACGCAATGATTTGTAACTAACATGTGATGTGAATAGGCGGCGAGGGGCTCAAGAAGGCCACGACCGTCACGTTACTCAACGCCAACTATCTCCTCAGCAAGCTCAAGCCTCACTACCCGATCGTCTACACCAACGAGCACGGTCGGTGCGCGCACGAGTTCATTCTTGATATCCGTCCGTTCCACGACACGGCGGGCATTGAAGCCATCGACATTGCCAAGCGGCTCCAGGACTACGGCTTCCACGCCCCCACCATGAGCTGGCCCGTGGCCAACACGCTCATGATCGAGCCGACCGAGTCCGAGTCGACGGAGGAGCTTGACCGGTTCGTGGAGGCCCTGATTAGCATCCGCGCCGAGATCCGCGAGATCGAGGAGGGTCGTGCCCCGCGCGAGGGCAACGTACTCAAGATGGCGCCGCACCCGATGGAGGATATCATCACCGGAGATGGCGAGGCGGGTGCCAAGTGGGATCGCCCTTACTCACGTGAGAAGGCGGCGTATCCGCTGCCGTGGCTGCGGGAGAAGAAGTTCTGGCCCAGTGTGGCGCGTGTCGACGACGGTGAGTGTCTCCCCTAGGTTTTGATCCGCGATTTTTTTTGAGCGCGATGCTGACGTTTCTGTGCGTAGCCTACGGTGATCTGAACCTTTTCTGCACCTGCCCCCCGGTGGAGGATACCACCGGCGAGGCGTAAGTGAGGACGAGGAAGACACGTCAACCCAAACAAGCACCATTTTCTTTTCTTCCTGATTTGACACGGATATCATGGGACAACGAAAGCATGGGCAGCAGGCGCAGGATTTCAACACTGTTTTCATCAGGCATCGCATAAAGGTTCAACAGCCGAGATACCCAGGGAACAGAAGGAGCCAGCGGCAACGCTCTGTCGGACTGGATGCCCCGGTGGGGAGAAACCGGCCGAGGCGTCATGAGGATAGAGTTTTGGAGTTCATTCAACACGGACAAACGCGTGGAATAGAGTGATGACACATGTCGCATAGACGGGGGTGAGGCGCTGGTAGGACACCAAGGTTCAACATCAGGGTTCGGTAGTAGACGGCATCTGGCGTTGTATAGGTTGCGTTGATTTAGGAAATGAATACTTTGAGTTCCAAATGACCGTTTCAAGCTTGAGTCTCGTTAGGTTGGTGTTTGCCAGGAGTGTTGTCAAGGGAAGAGGGGACGGATGCGAGGACGGGAGGTAGGAAGGGTTAGGGTTGCTTATCAATCGGCTTGGATGAGATTAAAAATCAACCGGGATGGCGTGCCCCTCCCCCGCCATAAAAATAAAATAATTTGTTTACGCTAGGAGGAGTGGGAGGAGAATCGTTTCCAACTGCACTCCTTGACCACCGCCTTCCGACACACATACAACACTCCTGGAATTCTCAATGTCGTCCTCATCAAATCCCCACCGGGACAACCCCGACGATGCGCCCGAGGTGCTCCACGAGGACGAGGTCGCCGAGGTGGTTGAGACGCAAGATGCCGACGGCGACCTGGTCATGGACGACGGTGACGACGATAATGAGGAACTGGTCCTGGAGAATCACAGCATAGCATACTTTGACGGCCACAAAGACTCGGTCTTCTGCATCGCCCAGCACCCGCTGTACCCGAACCTCGTCGCCACGGGCGGTTCCGAGGGCGACGCCGACGATGCTCCCGGCAAGGGCTACGTCCTTGACACCTCCGTTGCCGCCTCGCGCCCCGTTCTCCCACCAAGCTACAACTCAGACCCTTCCTCTCGCCCGGAAAACACCGCTCTCCAACCTCTGTTCGCCATAGACGGCCACACCGACAGCATCAACGCCCTGGCCTTCACCCTCCCCCGCGGCGAGTTCCTCGTCTCGGGCGGCATGGACGGCCGCCTGCGCGTCTACGCCGTGTCCGCCTCCTCTCCCTCATCCGTCCAGTTCCGCTTCCTCGCCGAGTCGCGCGAGACGGAAGAAGTCAACTGGCTCGCCCCCTGCCCGTCGGCCGACTATCCCAACACCATCG
Source organism: Mycothermus thermophilus (assembly GCA_011316235.1). Taxonomy (NCBI): domain Eukaryota; kingdom Fungi; phylum Ascomycota; class Sordariomycetes; order Sordariales; family Chaetomiaceae; genus Mycothermus; species Mycothermus thermophilus. The sequence continues at coordinate 179,992 of QQBE01000019.1, read as the reverse complement.
CCTTCGGCGCCTCAGACGGCTCCGTCTGGGTGCTCACCCTCGACGCCTCCGACCCGTCCAGCCCGATCCAGATCGTCCAGACCTACTACGTGCATTCGACTCCTTGCACCGCCGGCGCCTGGTCGCCCGACGGCCTCCTCCTCGCCACCGTCAGCGAGGACTCGTCCCTGCACGTCTTCGACGTCTGGGGCGCGGCGGCGGCGCAAAACCTCGTCACCCGCAACGGCCAGACCGTGGTCTCCCTCACCTCCGCCGACCAGCGCTTCGAGGTCGAAGGCGGCCTCTACTCGGTCGCCGTCTCCCCGTCAGGCGCTTTCGTTGCGGTCGGCGGCGCGGGCGGCGCGATTCGCATCGTCGGCCTCCCTCGCCTCTTCCAACAACCTCAACAACAACAATCCCGGTCGCGGCAACAAAAATCCGCTGCGGGATCCTCCTCCCAAGCAGGCGCCATCCTCGCCGCCATCAGCGTCCAAACCGACAGCGTCGAGTCGCTCGCCTTCTCCCCGACCGCGCCTTTGCTCGCGGCGGGCTCCGTCGACGGCAGCATCGCCGTCTTCGACACGGCGCGCTCGTTTGCCCTGCGCCGGCACCTGCGCGCCGCGCACGACGGTGAAGCGGTGGTGAAGCTTGAGTTTGTCCGCGCCGCGACGGGCCCGGCGGCGGGGTGGTTGCTGACGAGCTGCGGGTTGGATGGGGTTGTGAGGAGGTGGGATTTGAGGGGCGCTACGGCGGGGGCTGCAGCAGGTCAGGCGGCGAATGCTGCTGCGGCGGGCCAGGCAGGAGGGGCTGGGAATTCGGGGTTGGTCAAGGAGTGGCGCGGACATAGGGGGGGAGGAGAAGGAGGTGGTGTGTTGGGGTTTGTGCAGGGGGAGACGGGAGAGAGGGTCGTTACGGCGGGAGATGATGCGGTGGTGCTGGTGTTTGAGGCTTGAGGAATTGGGGAGACGGCGTGGTGAGGAGCTGAGAGGAGTTAGAGGGAGAGTAGAGATGGGCGATGGTAGGGATACCCGGATGTGAGAGGCGATGATATTGCCGCTGACAACGCTGGTGTTCGTTCATGTGGAACAAAAGCAACACGGGATGTTGGGGTTGTTGGGAAGAATAGACTCGAATAGAAACGGTGTGGCTAACATATATGTCAAACAGCCTTCTGAACCAGATAGGATAGGGGAAGCGAAGTGTTTATCCTCTTCGACATTGGCACGGGTCGAGGGGGTTGTATTAGTATTATCTGCTAATCCCGGAAGGTGCTATCCAATCTACGTCTTGGGGTGCCCCTGTACCCGGCGGTCCTTATGGGCTCTCTCTCAGGTACCGTACGTCCCGCGTATTCCATCCTTTTCAAGGGCACCTAGGGCTTTCGCAAGGACTTTGTAGAGTTCCGCCTTGTCTTCATTCTGGAGACTATTTCTGATACAATACTCAACAATCCCGTAGTATTTGGCACCACCAATCATCAGCAGCTTTTGCTGACGCTGCGAGGCTGCTAGGTATGCGTCTTGATAGGCCAGGTCATCCTCCGGCGAGGCCAGGAAACGCGCAACGTGGTCCTCATCAAAGGGTTCCCTGGTCATTATCTCAATGAGGACGATCCCAAGGGCAAGCATCATGGCGTTGCTTGGTGCAGCTCCAGAGCTTGTCTGGCTGGTACGGAACCTGGAAGGTAGGGAGGATTTGGGAAGGTGATTCCTGATGAACAGGTTGCGGTACGAGATGGCGCCTCGCTCCCGTCGAAGGAAAAACGAGTCGGCAGTTGGTATGCCTGAGAACCAAGGCGTGCCGTACAGTTGGGCCACGGCCCAGATCAGCGACCAGGCGAGTTGGATCTGGTCGGGATACTTGATGGGCCGGGTTTTGAGAACCTCCCTTAATGGCACCAAACCCTGGTCCGTTTCCCAGGCACCGTATACAGTGAAGAGCCTGGGATCGCGCCAGGCGAGCGGGCCGAGAAGTCCATAGACTTTGCCTTGCCGTAAGGGTGATGTCGTGCGAAGCATATGGCAGAGGTCCCGAATCCGCTTCTCGTTGGAGCGTTGTTGTTCCACGATGCTCAACACATCGATGACAGATGCTGCCAGAGAGCCCACGGCAGAGGCAAGCATATCGACTTTAGATGTCAGCGTGCCGGCAGCAGATAAAAGCTTTGACAGGCGTGGTTGAGACCATAGGAGATCGAGCTCTTGGCACATGGCTGAGTCCTCGTTTAACTGAGGTCCCTGAGTGGATGGTAGCGAAACGGCAACCCTGAGCGCCGGCAACCGCAAATCAGATCGATCGTACTTGCCATACTGCTTGGAAAGATCCGCGAAAAGCTCCCTCTGACAGAACAGTCCTAGATCAACATGGTGCTCTCGGCCCGGACAGGAGCACGGGAGGAGGGAATCCTCCAGGGCGGTATGGGCATTTCGCAAAACGGTCTGGATATCCTTGGACATTTCTTCCAGGTATCCCACACGCCAATAGTCGGCCAGGTCTAGATTTGTCTCAACAAGCCTTTGTAGGCTCCAGATCCCGGACCGGAGTCGCTCGGTGACGTCTTTGAAGTCGGATCTCCTGAGCAAGAGATACATCAGACGCAGAAGCAGTCGTCCGAGACCCGATTCGGCCTGAGGCGGGATGAATTCCTATTCAAGAGGATCAGCAAGTGCTAGTTTTGTACGTCGAGTTTGCCTACCTACCTTTGCGCTAGGTTCGATGCCCAGCAGCTGATTCATCTCCTCGATCGCCTCGGATATGTCCTTAAGGTTTGCTGAGAATACCTTTCCCGAACCTGCCAATCTGGCGTCTACACTATCGCGAAGAATCGGGTCCTGCCACAAAGGACTCAACGGATCGCTGACAAGTTCCCTGACCCTCTCGCTTGGAGCAAGCCCGTTGAGTAGCTTCGCGCAGACGTTCTTCAGCAGGGCCTGCTCTGTTTCGAGAATCCCAATCCATCGACTGAGTTCATTTGTGTAATATCGTTTTCTGAGGACCCTCCTATCTTGGATAGCCCTTAAAAAAAACCTGCATCCTTCGATGACGATGGGAATACTCCCGAGAACAATTCCGGCAACCTCGAACCCAGACATGCTGCGTATTGATTGACAAGGAAGCACATTGGGGTTAATAAGATGGGAGTACGGAGTATGAGCTGTTGTTGGATGGGACTTTCAGCCAGGCAACCCCGCATCTTTCTGAGAGACATCCTTTTTGCACCTCCCCCCATACACCACGCTGAACCCTAACCCTCAGATTCAAACAAACCTCAGGAACTATTATCCAACAATGTATAAACCGCTTAAAAACAGTTCCAAGTACAGTATAGCTAACAGAGTTTGAACCTGCTTGGCCGAGGCTAGTATTCTTCAGTAGTAGTAGTAGTAGTAGTAGTCTAGAGACGTGGCGGTCAGATCGTCTGCTCCCGGCATGACTTATTCTCCAACAGAGTGCGCAAAGGTTAGGGTTAGACGCCGACATCCACCCCTTCGAACAACAGCCTCCACCGAGGCTTTGAGATACACTTTTCTTATAAGGCTAACAGGCCTGAGCTGGAACAGCGTAAATCAATTAATTCTTTCCAGTCGAAGACGGAGAATTTAGGAGATGTTGGTAGGTATGGATGTGAGGGTTAGGGTTCAGAGTGATTAGAGGGGAGGTGCAAAAAGCCAAAGGGGGAGGTGCGAAAAGGATGTCTCTATTGATAAGACCTTGATAAGCGTACTTGACAATGATTGGTGGTTGATGAGAAGGCCCCACAAAAAGCGAAAAAGCGGGGCCAAAAGTGAAAAAGTGGGGTAACAAAATCGTTTCCAAACAGGGCAGTCTGCCCTATTTGCTGCCGTCGTCTGGGCTAGATTCGCTGCTAAGTACTCCGTACTCCGTATCTTTAGCCGCACGCATCTCTTGGAGCTTGGAGCCTGGTCGTGGACAAAGAAAATTAAAAAAAANAAAAAAAAAAAAAAGAGAGAGAGAGAGAGAGAGAGAGAGAGAACTCCAGAAAGGTTTCCCTCTTTCCGTCTTCATCATCACCTTCACATTAAGGCTGGCTTAACTCACCTCTCCCATCCAGTCGGCCCTCGACCATTCGGATCAGTTGTCCTTCCTTTCCCTGTGTTTGTATGCCATCAATCGGATTTCCGATATTTGTTGACGGACTTGGCCAGGCCATCTGATGTGTCTGCCGCCCATGCCCACTTATGAAGATCTGGTGGTGGCACTGTTGTGTCTTTTGTTTCCGGCCCTTTTGTCGCATTCCGAAAATAATCACCCATTTTCCTCAGGACAAAAAGAGCAATGTTGACCTGGTGCTCGCCGACGTGATGTTTGAAATGGTGATATGTATCATACTCGAGAGGGCAGAGTGGGCATCGTTGTCGACTCCAGGTCTTTTGGCTTCGCGTCAGGAGAATGTCCAGATCAAGTTTGTCTGAAAGATCCGGGTGTTCCTGCTCGATGTGCTTTCGATAGCCGTCTCTCGAGAAGGACGATTTGCCGCAGCCGTGTATTGCACATTGCCAGATGCCAGGGTTGCATTGGAGAAGGTGCTCCTCCCATTCCTCCCGGCTGGACAACTCGGCGTGCGACGTGATGCAGGTTTCATTGAAGCAGAAGTATGGTCGATGCTCGCTCATGATGTGATTGGTGATGCTGTTCACGATGATGCAATCCCCAGGTGAGTACAGGGTCAGGAGGGCTTTAAAGAAGGCATAAAGAAACTGAGTGCGAGGCTTACAACGTCCGAACCTCGTCGGTTTCGTATTTTCGTCCTGTGAAATATCGTTCGGGGCAGTGAGGGCAGTCAAGACGAGCCCACGGCAGCATCCCCGGGTGCACCTGCTGAAAACTGCATCCACGAAAGTCCATGAACTTGTCCTTGTCACTGGCGGACAGGGAGTTGTAGGAAGCATCCCGATCGCTGGGGGATAGCAGCCGGTATTGGGCCAGGTACCCACGCTCGTCATTTGACAGATCGAAGAATTGAATCACCCTCCTCTGCTCCCAATCTTTCATGCCCAAGAACTGGCCGAGTCTGTCCTTGTTCTTGACCGACAATGGTACAATATAGCTCAACGTTTCCAGGTCCTTTGCAGGACAGGAGGGGGAGAGGAAGCGCCTCAATGTGCCCTCGGATGTGAAGAGCCCCAGATCGGAGAGGATTCTGGCCAAGTCAACCTCTGGAACCCAGGACGTATCCGTCATCTGGATGTCGCGGACGACGATTGCCCTGGGGATACTCGGTTTGGTGAAGTAGTCGGCGTGGTCCAAATCTTCGAATCCCACTGTCCACCCCAGTTTTCTTCGCCGGATAGGATATGGGTTCGATTTGAGAGATAAAAAGTGGTGCATGAGACGTTTCAAAGCTTTATCAAGAAGTTGATCACGAACGACTTCGGTTGCATCGGGGAAGAGCCAGACATACGGCGCAATCATTTTTTGCAACGGGCTTAACGTCTCTGACGGTGAGACTAGCCGATCAAGGGGAGCAGGACGGCGAATCGGGATGGAGAGTCTGTTGAGGCAGTCGATCGTATCCGTGATCTGGCCCAAGATCTGGTCCAGTTCTGTCTGGTACGGTGTGCTGGGAAGTTCCCCCATATCCTCCCCCATGTCGCCGAGCGCGTCCCAGTTCTCTAATAAGTCCTTTTCAAGTTCTCTGTGCCATGGAGTACTGTTACCAGACAAGATGGACCGTGCTAATAAGGTTAGCAGATGCGTATTTGCTGTTTCCATGTCCACATCTTTGACGAGCACGACCCGAACTCACCGTCTGTAAGTGCCAACTTCAAATCATCAAGAAGGCGAAAGACTTGGTGCCGAACGTGGGAAGCATCGGCAAGTTGAAACTCCAGCCGATCTTGTTGGATACGAGTCATCATGTTCTCCCAGCTCTGGAACCTCAAGGCCTGGCTTTCCCATGCCTCAAAGTCCCAATCTGGGCACGGCTCGCCATCCACACCAGCATCGGCGGCATCTCTGATAGCTCGCAGCAACTGTCGAAAGGCGATCTTGCAGCGTTTAACATCGTAAATCAAGGTGTGAGGGCCATCGTGTTGTGGCGATGCAGAATCGCTAGGTTTGACACTGGTCATTTTTGCGTGTTTGGCCTGACTACAGCATCCTTGATGGATTTGGATGAGATGCCTATGTGACGACTCCGCAAGTGGTGTTCGACTGATTCAGGGCCAACCCCTCACTTTGGAGGTACTTAGCACGTAATTACCTCCGCTGCAGCTGCTTGGATGGGGGCGAACTTTTTCTTTTTCTTATTCTCTTTTCTTTTCTTTTTTTCTTTTCTTTTCTTTTTTCTTTTTTTTTTTTTTTTTTTTTTTTTTTTTTTTTTTTTTTTTTTTTTTTTTTTTT